>JXSR01S010841.1:10763-21425 GCA_000969725.1 Ophiothrix spiculata
TTCTTTATAAAATAACGCATAAAAGGCATTGAAAATGTCGAAAGAGGGTTATTAATGACGATAATAACTTTGAACCATCTTTTAATTCGGTCATTGTTTAAAATCGTCGGTATTTGTTTTGGGCCGAGGTACTTTTCTGAGGGAGCGTAGCTCCCGAAGAACAATGACTTTAAAAAAGATGATGCGCAGTTATTATTGTCTAATTAATATTTATCAAAAACAAACCCAGTAATATAAGTTCCAAAAGTCATGGGTGACAGCGTGCCCTTTTTGTAACATCTTATAGTATTGCTTTTGAGGACATGGCTCCTGATTCTTAAATTCTAAGCTCAATTCCCATAACCTTGATCAAAGTCCCAACAAATGCAACTGTGTGACGTCTGTGTGTGGTGGTGATGATTGATGATGGTACCTTGATTAAAATCACCATGATAAGTCCCAATAAATGCAAACGTGTGATTAGTGGTGATGACTGATGATGGTATAACGTCAGACCATTCAATAAGCGCTTACCTTGACCAAATCACCATCAGACGTCCCAACAAATGCAACAGTGTGATTCCTGTGTGTGGTGGTGATGATTGATGACGGTATAACATCAGACCATTCTATAAGTGCTTACCTTGACCAAATCACCATCAGACGTCCCAACAAATGCAACCGTGTGATTCCTATGAGTGGTGGTGATAATTGATGACAGTATAACATCAGACCATTCAATTAACGCAGTGTCAGCAAATGGGTTGAAATTATCAGCAAGTGCCCAGTTGTTGGCACTGCACTGTTGTCCCTCGGCTTGATCTCTTTCAATATTCTGAAATAAATAGCAAATGATATAAATATGAGTTTATTCACTAACATTGTAATTGCACTATTTTTCACTGGATGAAAGTCCAAATCTATAGACTTGCTACTGCCGTGGGAAACTATAAGTTAAGGCAGTCTTTTTACTGGTTAAATTTTTGACTACTTTCCAGCATGTGCTTTAATACTGAAGTACAACCCCACGAGTTTTTACGCATTGTGCCTGTGTGTTTTACACACATGCGGGGAAAGTAAAAACTTCTGCATGGGACTATCTTATGGCAAAGTACCGAATTTGCGGACTTTTAGATTGATTTTCAAGTCACATTTTGACTTATTTTATGTGTAGTAAAACAAATACAACATGATTTATTTTGGAGAAGTATTACAAAATACTGTCCCTCGGTGTTGGATGATTGAGTCTTTCTCCATCGGCTGTGCTTCGGATGGAAGTCTTTATCATCCAAACCCTTGGGGACAGTATTTTGTATTACTATACCTCATAAATATTTATTAGGCAACAATGAAAAATAATTGGACAGTTCAACCTGATGTGCGTTACAATATTTTGCCTAATTCCCCGATTGCGCGTAACACCCATGCAGGGAAAAATAAAAAACCTATCAGACCCCTACTACCGCACCCCTCGGTAATCATAAACCGTATCCACTCGTCCAATTCAACTACTCATTCTTTGAATTTAGATCACGTTACAGTTGAGCGCTTTCATACTACCGTGTCAAAAACTGTTAAAATAAATTAAATGAAGTGTCGGTCAAACTTTTGGAAATGGGGATTTTGTTAATTTAAGGAGATTATCAGATGGAAAATAGTTGAATTAGACGAGTGAATATAGGGTATAACATATCAGTTAGAAATTCATACTGACACGTACGGAACAATCTACATTTTTAGGTGATTTTTTATTTGTTTACATTACATTCAGTGAAATACCACGCGAGTCAAAAAAACTGCAATAATTAGATGGAAGCCATATTGTAAGAACAAAAGTCATTTCGAACACATAATATTAATTTCTAAATAGATCATGAATAAAGCTTTCCAAGGGTGAAAGAATGGTGCAAATTGATAAAGGCATTGCAAAGATATCCTTATTTAAATATTATGGTACGAAAACAGTTCTGTCCAAATGAGCATGCCTCGTCAAACGGCAGTTCATAACGAGTAAGTACCAATATTGAATTGAATTTCGTGCATGCACTTCTTGAATAATAACACCGATCGATTATCTTGCTCCAGTGAAAATCTCATCTTAATCTATTAATCTACATATAAAAGATAATTTAGGCGGTCTTTCCAAGTGCAAAATGACAAGTTTGGGGTACTGTCTTATAAGGTAGAAGTTATCAATCAGTCACTGTTTGCCTCAAGATCAGTTCACAAACGAGCAACGTGCTCTTATTGCTGAGGTTTATTTTACCATCAAATCTCATGCAGAAGTGAAAGGGAGATTCCGGGTTGCATTCTCCCAATCGGGTGTACCATGTGCATCCACCATCTATGAAATCAGGCGAAATTCAAAAGAACAAGAACAGTCCATAAACTAAATGAAGAGATATCTTGAAGACCGCGAAAGGCAAGAAGCAGGAAAAACGACGACCACGTTCGTCAGGCAAGAGATCCCGAAGTTAGCTCGCAAAGAAATCCTCTGCCACATTTGTCCCAGTCCACGTTTAACCAAATATTAAACAATCAGGGCCACCAAGCTAAAAACGGCCGCTTTCAACGTACCCAAACCAAAGAGAAAAGAGTATATCATAATTGTGTCCTACGTATTGAATAAAACATATGCACGATAGTTGGACAGAGCTGTTTTTATGCCTTTCTATTCAAATAAGTGTATCTCTATGACGCCTTTATCAATTTCCCCCATTCTTTCACCATTTTAAAGGTAAATTTGTGATCTATTTAGATATATACATTTCATGTTCATGGTATCTCTTGTTCTTAAAATATGGCTTTTATTTAACTATTGCAGTTTTTTTTGACTCACTCGGTATTTATGACATATAGTAAAGCAAATACAACATAGTTTATTTTGGAAAGTATTGAAAATTCATGATCCCTCGTTGTTGGATGCATGTGTCTACTTCCCTCCGCTATGCATTGCTACGCGTCGGGAAGTAAACACATGCATCCAACACCTTGTGATCAGTAATTTTCACAACTTCCCTCTATATCATGTTGTATTTGTATAATACTTCCCCTCAAACCATATTGTATTTGTATAATACAAGCAAGAAATAAATCATGTTGTACTTAGCTGTATGATCTTATCGTTTCTTGGCCTGTATACCCGTTTTGCAATTTACCATATCCTGGTTGGGGCAAACTTCAAAAACGCTACCATAGCATGCCAGATGGGTTCAGTAATGTCCTATTATGAAGTAAGAAATTGAACACTTTATTTTTATCTTTCATTGAAATCATGAAATACACAAGGCTATTCTTTTATCAGTACTCACCCCAAATCTAGGACAATCTGTTCCCTGCAGGTAACTCAATCTGTAATCCTCTCCATCATTCAAACATCCCAAGATTCCATCAATAAACCGTTCTTCAATATCCTCCAGTTTGTAAACACACAAAGCTGATTGGTTGCTTGCTACATCACCATCTGCTCCCTCGTTTCTGGCAAAGACTCCATAAAAACATCATCTCCAGGACTAAGGTCCAAAGATAAAACTAGATCAACCCCAGCAGGACCGACATAGGCTGCTTGTATGAGGTTGTATTTGTCATTTGGATTAGCTCCATGACAGTCTAAAGTAATCTCAGCATAGCTTCTGAATTCATTACTATCAGTTTGACAAACTCTGTTTATTTTGGACACATAATCTTTGTCACCTCGACTGAGAAAGTCTTGTCTTTGAGATGTAACAAAATAGACAAAATCTGAAGGGCTGATTCCATTGGTTCGTGCCTTAGTGAATGTATATATGTAGTTGATTAGAAATGGTACGTCAGGAAAACGTGCCCTATTCAACTGAATTTCAGCATCAGGTTCAGTGCTGAAAATTCTACCAGTACTAGCTCTGTATTCTCTTCTTGTCACTGGATAAACTTGTTCACTTTCATATCTGTCTTCATCATATGTTGCAGCTACATAGAGAACATCTGCTCCATTATTCTGTGGTCCAGGTGCCAGAATTGCCTCTGTAGTCAACAGTCCTGGTGGGACCACTGATGTGTCATCATCTATGGCGATATTTCCAATTTTACTTAGGTTTCTAGTTTGACAAGTTCCAAATGTATTTGTAGGGTTGCCGTCTTGGATACTTTGACTTCCACATGTTACCAGCGTATCTCCTTTGTAATCTATAAGCAATATTTTGTTATAATTAAATGGACAATTGTCTTCATCACAAGCTACCTGAGTATCTATAGATTCTTCAGCCGTAAAATCCGCATTCAGTCTATACAACCTATCTGCTCCTCCTATATACACATCCCCAGACTCATTGTGGACAGCAAGTCTTGTAAACTGTAAATTCTGACTTGGATTTGAGAAAAGATTTCTTTGGTAGTCAATCAAGTTTAGGCCATATATCAAATTCAGATGCATTAAAAGTGATATGAGTAGTGTCGGTACAGTTGGAAATGCTTTGATTGCCATTCTTGAGCTGTTGTCACTGTAGATGGTCATTGATAAGTAGCCCGACACCACATGGAAATCGTGACAAAATGATTTTCTTGTCCAATTAGGCCAAAAAAAGAAACAAGTTTGTTTCTGGTAACCCGCGCGCGCTTCTGTTAAGTTACATATTTCCAGCATTATTTTTTTTTTCAAAAAAAAAAAAATCTTATTGTTGATAAATAAAACAATTCTGTGAAATAGCTTACTGGAGACTTGCATAAAAACAAACAAAGATGCAACAAAACAAGTCGCATACTGTATTATTGAACATGAAAGAGAAACCAAGGGCAACTTAAGTTATAAACAAAGCTTTTATGGTTAATTTTGATATCAATAAATAATAATAGAAACCAAGAGCATTGTTTTAATGTGTTTTTCTTTCTGCATTTTTGGTAAAAAAAAAAGTTGCATTTTCGAAAAGTAAAAAATAAAAAATAAAAAGCCACGTACTGCATTGTACTTTTCAAGCATGTTACCAGAAACAAACTTGTTTTTTTATTTGGCCTTATAACAATGTTAGGTGAAACCAAGTTCAGATAACAAGAATACAACCCTGGGGGGCCACTCAAGTATAATGCTGCAGGCATAGCATGAACACAGTTTTTAAAAAACACCCCTAAAGGGTGGAGGGTTCTCTGAAACCAAAATATACCCTTTTTCCCCTAGTCACACCCCCGGGGGGGGGGGGGGGTACTCAAGATTCCGGTTGGGTACGGACGCGCGGCCGGAGTTTTCGACTAAAAAAAAGCAAAAAAATGCTACCCATATGTAAACCAATTTGACTTTAACAACAATTATTTAGACCATTCAATGCATTTTCACAATGTAAATTGCACTTCAAAAGCCCAATTTGGCAACCGATATGTAAATCAAAGGAAAAATTGGTCAAAAAATGGTCATTTTTGAAAAATGCAACCGTTATGTAAACCATTTTTCAAATTTTCGAGGGCCCTTTGGTAAACCTGGGAGGTTAAAAATGCAACCGTTCACGGCCGCGCGTCCGTACACCCACCTTTCCACTAAGTACCCCCCCCCCTCCCCCCGGGAGTCACACCCTAAATTGAGATTTTATCGATACTGTTTTAACATTAGGGTTTGAAAAAGTACTCTATTTCTTGAAAATTGCCCCAACATTGCCATTTTTGATACCCCAAACTGTGTCACCTGATTCACCCTTCATTCTTCAAAAACAACCCTAATTCTCCTTTTTTTCTTGCTTACGCTATACCTGCAACATTATATTTGAGTGCCCCCCAAAAATATTAGCCCAAAATAATCCCAAATCATGAATAATTCATGTTAAAAAATTAAAACACAGTGATTTGGTCTTAATCAATCCTATAATCAATCATTACCAGTCTCTTACACAATACAAAACCAACAGTCGACACTGTTGTAGAATACAAGGGATATGATATAGATTTGGTGACAGAGTCTGATTGCTTGTTGCAAACAAGGTTTATAGAGTATAGCGGTGTTGCGATCTTGAAAACCTGTCATATGCCGAATAGTACATGTTACTTATTTTATTGCTTCTCCATAAGGTGATATGGATTCATGGAGACCTGCCAAATGAGTAATATGTACATATCACCATGCGATTAATTTTCCCAGACCATATCACTTACATGACCTTTGTCATTAGTTGCAATGTCTACAAATATGCTACAATGTGTTGCATATAATCATAAATCATTTCAAACAGATAGAGATAATCTTTGAATATCCGGGGGAGGGGTACTCAAGTTTGGTTTGGGTAGGAACATGCCATCAGGATATTTGAAATGCCACTCATAAAAGGGGAACCATTCATGTATCAAATCACTCAAAATTTTACAAAAATTACAAATTTTGAATGAAAATTTATTTTATTTGGGCACAATTTTTTCAGAAATTTTTGAAAAAAAAAAGACTTATCAAAGAACCAAATTTTGCAAAGAAAAAAAAAATGCTACTCAAGTTTGCAATATGTCCCTTGAACCACTTTTGCACTAACTATCCCCCAACAATCTTTGAATGTCTCTTTATACAAATCCACAGCAATAAAATGTGAAATTTTCAGATATGTTCGCAAACACACCACTTCTCGATAAACTTCGGTTTGACAGGTTGTTCTACCTGGGTCTTGTCATGAATTTATCATTTTTATCATTAAGTTCTGATTGTTGAATCAACATTACAAATAATTTGAATTGAAGCAAACAAAAATCATATCATTAGTTCAAAAATACATTTTCCAGACCAAGCATGTACAGATCGTTAACTGAAGAAAAAGCCCTAGATGTGGCCTGCCACATTGAAAGGTACAATGTTGTTACAAAACAAGTTTTGTGATATAAGCAAATTAAACTTATGAAAAGTAAATAACAACAAGAGACTCATTCCAGTGAAAACTAAACCTTTTTTGATTTCAAGCAAAAAATCAGCTTTTTTATTCGACCATATGAGCAGTTCTTTCAGTCATATGTTTGTTACTCTGTACGTGAAAAGTATTTTCTAATCAGAAATTTTGAATTTTTTTCTACCCGTGCATGAATGAGCACATGTTTTCATTCAAAAATGTCACAAACGTTACCAAAACGTTACACCAAAATGTCACAAACGTTACCAGACGTTACCAAACAAAACATTGCATAAAAAGAAATCCTGACGATAGAATTTCCTACAACTTTTATGAACTATCTGTAAATATGTTACCAATCATCTGTGAAAAGCGCAATACAAAATTCGCTAACATGTCAGAGAAATTTTACTTTGAAGTCATTTGGAGCAAAATACCATTTCCGTGCGAGGTCACAAACGTTACCGAACGTTACATGAACTTTATTCAGTATTTTGGTAATTATTTTAATCTTTAAACACCTGCATGTCTTGATCCCACCAGTGAGCACCATTACCAAGAACAACTTGTTGATATAATGTTTATGCTAGGTTCTGTGGCCATTTAAAGGTGAAATTTTCCAATTTTTCGGTCACAAACGATACTTTGGAATCACCCAAGATATTTTTGCCCCTTTCATCAGAACTTTAAACATGAACATCACATTTTCAAAACCAATGTCTAACTTAAAACCCTTCCATATTCTCTTTGAAATAATACAAAAATCTACATTATGTCAAAGGTCATGAAATTGTACCTTTCTTTGTGGCAGTTAGATTTATTGATGAGTTCTGTTAGGCCTAAAAATTGTTTGATTGGCATAACCCGACCGACCCTATTTTTACCGCCGACCCTAAATATTTTAATTTTTTGTGTAATGGTAAAAACCTTCAAATACCAAATTTGAAGGGAAACGATTCATGGGGGCCTGAGATATGGCTTGCAGGACATTCAAAATGAAAAATAAAAGATGTGTTACAAAAAAAGTGTTTCTGTATATTTTGCGTTCTTGTATGTGAAACATATACCCCGTTCAGACAGAGCCAAAAAGTCATCTTTAGTCGTCTTTAGTCGTATTCGAGTTATATCGAGTTCAAATTTCACTTGTGTGTGAACAGTTCAAGTCGACTTAAGTCATCTTTCAAAAAGTCGTCTTACATCGAGTTTTCAACTCGCTAAAAAGCAAGTTAAGTCGCGTAAGTAATTCGATGTAACTCGATTAACGACGACAACCGATGACTTTTCGTATGTGTGAACAGTTGTCGTCGTAAGTCGAGTTGAATTCGTGTTTACTTCTACAGCGCATTGACGTGGAACAAGTAAATTTCATTTCAATTCGACTTCAAAATCGTAGCGCATGTGTGAACAGTCGTAAGTCGAGTTACTTTTCGTTAATCCGAGGTCGTGTTTGAAATTAGAAATGAACTCGATATCAAGTTAAGACGACTTTTTAGTGTGTCTGAACGGGGTAATAGACTTAAAAATCTAACCTACCTGTTTTTTTTTCTATGTTACGCCATACTCAGGGGGCATTTTTAGTCTTTTTAGACCTACTTCAATAGTTGTGCCAAAAGTGATTTTTCACTTTTATCAGTTACTTTGTACCATAAGCTGTCCATTACAACTTGTTTGCAAAATTGTAGAGTCGTTATTCGTCAAATGAGACTAAAATTGACTAAAATGCATTAAATTTCAATAGAAATGATATCAGTCATTGGTGTATGAGAAAGAAATTGAGTTATATCTATTTAACGTACCAGCAGGTGGCTTGTACTTACTTTATAAGACTTAAAAATACACTAATCCACACACATAGAGGGCGCTTTTCTTTATCTTTAAAGTTGATTAAAATATACATCAGTTTTATAAGTTTTTTTTTTTTTATTTTAGTCCATAGTCAGCGGGCATTTGGATTCTACTTCAATAGTTGTGCCAAAAGTTGTTTTTCACTTTCATGTGTTTGTTTACATCCCTATTTATCAAATACAACTTGTTTTCAAATTCTCATTGCTGTTTTTCTACCATTGAGGGCGCTTTTCAAAATGGCCGCCAAATTGCACTAAAACGTACAACAAATCACACAAAATCAAGGTCTTGTTAATATGTCTTGCTATGTATATTATGATATTTTTAACATCACGAAATGGATCTAGAAAATGTTATTCTACATATGGTTTATCAAATGTATCGTAACCTTTGTGCTGAGGGCGCTTTGCATCAAAATTGCCTCCATAATGCGTTTTATGTGCAAAAAGGAGTTACAGGTTTTTCAAAATAGGATCAAAAACACTAAATATTCAAAATAATTGATAGAAAATGGCGATTCGGGGAACAAAAGGAGCAATTCTTCCCAAATAAGGGTGTTAACATGTTTCAAATCTAATATGGAGCCTGTACTAAGATCCAAAATGGCCGCCAAAATATGTTTTTATGTGCAAAAATGGGTAAGAAACTTTTAAAAACAGTATCAAAAACACCATATGTTGAGAATAATTGATGGAAAATGGCTTTGCAAGTAATAATAACAGCATTTCTTCCCAAATGAAGTTGTCAGCATGTTTCATATTCAATATGGAGCCTGTAATAAGATCTAAAATGGCCGACAAAATCTGTTTTTATGTGCAGAAATGGGTTAGAAACATTATCAAAACAGTAACAAAAACATCATATGTTCAGAATAATCGATGGAAAATGGCTTTGCAAGTAATAATAACAGCATTTCTTCCCAAATAAGGTTGTCAGCATGTTTCATATTTAATATGGAGCCTGTAATAAGATCCAAAATGGCTGCCAAAATGTGACCTTATGTGCAAAAATAGGTTAGAAAGTTTTCAAAAAACACTCCAAACAGTTTCAAAAACAACAAATATTCAGAATAATCGATATAGAATGGCTTTGTAAGTAGAAATAGGAGGATTCTTCCTAAGAAAAGGATGTTAGTATGTATTCAAAAACAATATAGAACCTGTATTGAGATCCAAAATGGCCACCAAAATATGTTTTAAGAGCAAAAATGAGTTATAGACACTTCGAAACAGTATCAAAAATACCAAATGTTCAGACAAATCGATGGAAAATAGCTTTATGGGTAAAGAATAGGAGCAGGTCTTCGAAATAAAGGGTGTAAGCATGTTTCAAATCCAATATGGAGCCTCTTTTAAGAGAATGTGTTGGAGTCTTTTCGAAACAGTATCAAAAACACCAAATATTCAAAATAAGTTATAGATATTGGCTGTGCTGATTACAATAGGAGAAGTTCTTCCCAAATAAGGGTGCTAGCATGCTTCAAATCTAATATGGAGCCTATAATAGGATCCAACATGGCCGCCAAAATACATTTTTATGTTGAATAATGAGTTCGAAGCTTTTCCAAAAAATATCAAAAACACCAAATGTTCAGAATCATTGATGGAAAATGGCTTTGTAAGTAACAATAGAAGTATTTCTTTCCAAATAAGGGTATTACCATGATTCAAATCTAATATGGAACCCCTAATGAGATCCAAAATGGCCACCAAAATGTATTTTTATGTGCAAAAAATGGGTTAGAGGATTTTCAAAACAGTATCAAAAACACCAAATGTTCAGAATAATCGATGGAAAATGGCTTCCTGGGTAAATAAAAAGTGCACTTCTTCATAAATAAGGTTGTAAGCATGTTTCAAATCGAATAAGGAGCCAGTTCTGAGCCCAAAATAGCCCCCGAAATATATTTTATGCTCATAAATGGGTTAAAGTAATTTTAAAATCGTATCAAAAACACTAAATTTTCAAAATGATCGATGGAAATTGGCTTTTAGGGTAGCAATAAGAATATTTC
>JXSR01S010841.1:21475-33761 GCA_000969725.1 Ophiothrix spiculata
TTTCTTGCCAAATAAGGGTGATAGCATGTTCCAAGTCCGATATGGAGCCTATACGAAGATCCAAAATGGCTGCCGAATACAATTATAGGCACAAAATGGCTTAAGGTGACTTTGACACGATATGAAAAACACCAAATATATACAAAATAATAGATGGTAAATAACATTGATTGAGCCTGTAATGTGATCCAAAATGGCTGCCAAAGTACAATTTTATACACGAATATAGACACAAGTGACTTTGAAACATTATAAATTTTGGATTTGAAACGTGCTAACCACCTTATTTGGGTAGAAATGCTCCAATGGTTACCCTCAAAGCCATTTTCCAATGAACATTCTGTATTTCTGATGGGGTTTCAAAGTCACTTAAACTCATTTTTGTGCATATTTTATTTTGCCGGCCATTCTGAATCTCAGTACAGGCTATATAGGCTATTGAATTTGAAACATGCTTACTCCCTTATTTGAGAAGAAATGATCTTATTGTTACCCTTAAAGCCATTTTCAATTGATTACTCCAACATTGGTGTTTTTAATACCATTTCAAATTCACATTAACTCATTTTCGTACCTAAAATCGTATTTTGGCAGCCATTTTGGACCTCAGACAAGCTACATATTGGAGTTGAAACATCCTAACACCCTTATCAAGGATGAAATGTTCATCTGGTTACCCTCAAAGCCATTTTTCATTGATTATTTTGAACATTTGGTGTTTTTGATCACAAGTCACATCAAACCATTTTTGTGCATAAAATTGTATTTTGGCGGCCATTTTGGGTCTCATTAAGGCTCTACATTGAATATGATACAAGCTAAGAATACAATTAGGAGGTAAATTATATTGTTGTAATGTTATTTCCTTTTGAGTATCTTAAATTGTAACATTTATGGTATGTTACATGAATTAAATATTTTAAAAACACATAAATTAATGTATATTTTAATCAATTTTTAAGATAAAAAGCGCCCTCTATGTGTGTGGACACGTGTATTTTTAAGCCTTAGTTCTTAAAAGCCACTTCTGTTTGTACATTTAATAGATATAATTCAATTACTTTCTCATACAACAATGACTGATAACATTTTTATTGAAAATTGATGCATTTAAGTCAATTTTGGAGGCCATTTTGAAAAGCGCCCTCATCTGACGAAGAACGACTCTTCAATTTAGGAATTGGTCTTACAAGCCATCTGCTGGTATGTTTAATAGATATAATTCAATGACTTTCTTATAAACCAATGACTGATACCATTTTTATTGAAATTTGATGCATTTTAGTCAATTTTGGAGGCCATTTTGAAAAGCGCCCTCATTTGACGAAAAACGACTCTACAATTTTGCAAACAAGTTGTAATGGACAGCTTATGGTACAAAGTAACTGATAAAAGTGAAAAATCACTTATTCAAATAACTATTGAAGTAGATTACAAATGCCCACTGAGTACCAATCAAACATATTTTTTGGCCTTAGTTGTAATATACTCTCCATAAACCTAAAAGTGAGTTAAAATCGTCTCGTTTCAGTTGTCAACAATTTGTGAGAATACAACTGAAGTGTGTATTTTGAACTACAGCTCACAATGAGAAATGTCAACATTGCTGGATATTCGTGCTGGATGGTCAAATATATAAGGGCAATTCAATTGCGTAAGACATAGATATGACGTTAAACTCAACAAAGTATTTCATCAATCCATATGCAAAAGACGACTACGTTGATTTTGCAACGTCCTAGACCATATAAATATAATTGGGAGAATGATCCCTTTATGTAGTATCATGTGAACTTGATGATAAAAACATGCAAGGTCTTTGTGACTCGCTAGTCTACTTAGTTTTTTTTTTATTACAATCATCATCAGCACAAAATGTACTTAATAAAATATTTGTAAGAGAAAATATAAGAAGATTTTTAATCATCAAACCTTCACCATTATATACAAACTTCACTTTAAAAATCTAGCATCCTATGGTAAAATTTGTTTGTAATTTGTTTGTAATTATTCGATTTGTTTGAAAAACATCTTTAGTCTGTTGTTTTATCACAACCTTTTAGATCTGTGTTTGAAGCAATTTTGCCTAGATAATAATTGTGATGTGCTGTTTAATAGACATGATGCATCAAATATATTTCCTTAAGCTGTTGAGCTCTGTCATACCAACACCTTGCATGTTTTGATATTCCAATTTATATACTGCATTAATAAATCAGTGGTCGATTTCACTAACATTACGATGCATCGTAGCTAACGAAGGGTTCAGCTCGTAACTACAACTAGACTTCACAAAGACGTGAAAACCCTTCGTAAGTGTTCACCGCATCTTAAGGTATATGAATTATGCATTAGAACAATCGAACCTGTTGTTAACGTTGCGTGCGGTCAAGAGGTGGTCGTAGCTAACGATGGGTTTTGGTCTTACGATGGGTTAACGATGCATTTTAACGTTAGTGAAATCGACCCCAGGCATGATAATGGTTTTTCATGAAAATATCTGAATTTTGTAAAATTTAACCAAAACACCACTAAAAAGGTCAAATCAAGACCCCCATATTACCTGAATTTGGATGATTTTGGATAACAAAATATCTGAAATCAGATAATTATCCGAAAATTCTCATTCCTGATAAATTTAACAGAGTTGATCATGATTGGCTAAAACATGATCACATGATTTCAAATAGCTATAACCAGATCGAGGGAAGTGTTAAATAGTACTTTTAAAGGTACTATATAGCGCTAAATAGTACTTTTGGAAGTACTATTTGCCACTTTTGGATATACTATTTAGCGCCGACAACATTTAGCTTAAACACGAAGCAACTTTTAAGCAAGAAATTACGCACAACCTTTTGCACGCACTAACATACGCACACATTCCTTACAAGTATTATGTGAGTGCATTTTTAAGATTTCTTACTAAATTAAGACTTTTTGGCACATACAAACTACACAAATACAACAATTTATTAATTTGGTATATAAAACAAATTTATACTGACTTTTTCAGATCTCTGGATTAAAACTATGATGCTTCAGTGACTAAACTTTTGCTATTTTACTGAAGGTGCACTGCTATTTTACTTCGGGCTGTGCACCGCCCTCAGTAGCAATTTCAGTCACTTCAGTCCCATAGTTTTAACCAGAGATGTTCAAGTCCGTATATATTTGTATTTACATATGGTTTGCTCACAACACCAACACCCTGGGGCCACTCAAGTATAACGTTGCAGGCATAGCGTGACCAAGAAAAGGGTGAATTATATAAGGTTGGTTTTTGAGGATTGAAGGGTGAATCAGGCGACACCGTTTATGGTATTAAAAACAGACATTTTCAAGAAATAGGGTACTTTTTCAAACCCTAGTGAGAAAATGGTATCAGTAAAATCCTGATTTAGGGTGTGAATAGGGGAAAAAGGGTATATTTAGGCTTCAGAAACAATCACCTTTAGGTGGTGATAAGGGGAGACACAAAGATGACTTATTACAAGAACTGAAAAAAAGTGCACTATATCAGAATTTTAGAGAATCTCAGTCAATTTTCTCATCGATAAGACTAGTTTTATTGACAAAATACCTTTGATAAAGCCAAGTACCTCATTTTTAAGGTAACATTATAAGATCCATTTACAGTGGAACCCTGTTAAAACAAAATCACTGGGGCCAAAGAGTTAAGTTTGGGTTATTAGGATTTTGTGTTGTCCAACTGATTTCACATAAGAAATTAATACTTGGGACCCAACAAACATTTTGTATTATCAGGGTTGTTGTGTTAACAGATTTTGTGTTAACAAGGTTCCACGGTAATATTACATCATGTGAGTGCAAGAAAGTTGTATCTGCAATGGCTGCCCTATGTTATATTTATTTTATGCCTTGTCATTTGAAAGGATGTGAAAAATCCCTGAAAATTTCCCTGTCATATGTCAGTGGCTCTTGAAATGGTTCTTCAGGTGACAGCAGCACCTGAAGAACCATTTCAAGAACAACTGACCCAAGACTGGAGATTATAAAGTGTGCAATCCAAATTTATGACAAATGGCAGCTATGACTTTCTTGCACTCGCATTACCATTTATCCCTGGTTCTACAGCTGGTTTCAGAGTGTCTTTTCTTGCCTGTCCGACAACAAGCATGATGTCAGAATTTTAAGTGCAATCTTGACATTTCTGTGATTGGAAAATGTTGCGGCAAGCACGACAAGCCAATATATCGATTACCTCAATCGTGACATAATAGCACATCATTTTCAGTTCAACAACTCATCGTATCTTCTTATACGGGAGCAAGCCGTTGTTGATTCGTGATGAATCCACAGTTGATATTTAAATAAGCGCGTCACGCACGGCACAGCGTACAAGGAGGTGCGTTTACGCAGTACACCTAAGTCGGCGCACTGTTCATCGCGCGTCGCAACTTGAGTACTGACTGACGTTTGGGAACAGTAAAAAACGACAAAGCAATAAACATTTAATAACTGGCAGTTTGCTCCAGATTCTGCTAAATATTTTTATGAAGATGCGTATTTGTTAAATTGAAAACATTTAGAATTTGATTTATACGTTTTTAGGAAAATTTTCGTTCTTGAAAGGTATTCAAACACGCTACAGAGTTGTTCATCGGCAATCAACAACTCTGCATCCGATGCGTCGGCGTATTTTTATCACGCTCGGGTACGCGGACGCATGGATGCATCGTTGTTGATTGGCGATGAACAACTCTGTAGCGTGTTTGAATACCTAATTGACTTAAATTCAACTTTTCAAACCAAATGTATCATGCTAGCAACATCACAACTCAAAAATTGAAAATAGTGGTCGTCTGCAACAGCTACTCAGAAACAACCTTTATACTTTTAAGGGGTTTCCATCAAGAATCAATTACTTATGACTGGAGGGTAGCAATTTGTTTCACATATCGCAAAAAGTCTGAAAATCGCTTGCACCCATCACGCATACACAATTTTCAATATACCTTAATGCATGTTTTGCTACCACACTTGTTTGATAATCAGCTGCACATATATTTGTCATCACTTATAACAAATTGTTTACTTTAAAATGATTGTTTTTTGTAATTTTTCTTCGAAAATAACATGGTAGTAACTTTATTTACATCAATATTATGAAGAATACCCCAAAAGCATATGGTTAAAACAAAACCTTCTATGGAATATTTGCTATTTTAGAAGAACAGGTACAATTGAACTTTATTCAATCTTCCCTGTACGTTGTTGGTAAACCACATAATTTTTTGAGAAAACATGTACTTTTTGCGAGAAAAAGAAAAAAAAAACAAGCACAGTGATCTATCTTTTTTTCCCTTTTCATTTTGGATTTGCTATCAAGCACAAATAAATCTATCAAATACTAATTTTTTAGGAATTTCTATGGACAATTTATTTCTTGGAAAAAACCTCTTAAGATACTCTAATAAAGAAGTTTGGCATCACTTCATATAGTAGGTTTTCCTTCAAAGATTTTATGATCATATCTTAGTGTCTTTGTTACCTGAGGACTGTTTCGGAGACATATAATTTATCTTAACTGGCATTGTCACAGGTTGTTAGACTTAATTCATTACACATTCTCCTTGGTTCTTATGCAGCAAGCTTCTCTAATAACGTCTGGCATCCCTTGGTAGATTTGGTCTTCAACGATTTCATAACTGGTTTTAAAGCGTCTCTAACCCGTTGCCTTACGTCATCCCTGGGACTATTTACGAGGCTGTAGAAAAACAAAAGAACAGAGCTTAAGTTATTGAACCTAAATTCACACACTCCACATATAAATCTAGCCAATCTGGAAGAATGTTTAAGTATGTGGAATGGATTGAAAATTCACAATCTACTCAGCATGCTAATTTTATTTTTTGGTTGCACCAAGAGCGTTTAGTGCATATAACAATTATATTATCTTCCTCGGGTGAGAATGTAAGTTTTGTCTTATTAAGGCATACGTAAGGTTTATTTCTTTTTTCTGTCAGGCATGAATTTAATAAATTTATTTTGTTTGGGAAATGTGACAAAATCAATGCACTTATGGTGAATATTGATTTCTGTCTAAAGCACTCAACCAAAATGGGCCTCCCCTGTTAGGGCCAAACCATAGTTCTTTTGAGCTATCAAATATTTGGTGCAACAAGTCTTAGTTATTATATTAATTCCAATGCATCTCCTAATTAATAACCGATGCTTGGTGTTGTATATCACCAAACATTTGACATCAAACAAAATGTTGTGGTGTATTGATTTTTCATCACCAAGCCTCCGTTATTAATAGACAATACATTGGAACTATAAATCAGATTATAAGATAATGAAGACTTCTTGCACCAAATATTTGATAGCTCATAAGAAATATGTTTTGACCCTTACATGCATCACACTTTATTGCCCGCGTATTGATTTTGGCCCCTTTTCAATCTCAACATCAAATGGCCATTTATTAACCTAAAAGTGATGTGTTCATTACAACTCATACACTCTGTGTTAGATACATGTTGAAACCATCAATCTTATTGCTCAGTTGCCTAAATTTAAACATTCATTATTAATTCAGCTTCAAATGCATATCGAAGAGTGTGTTGAGCAATGATGAATGTGTATAAGATACTCACACATGTTTAACAAGTTTCAATTTAACAGAAAGGTAAAAATGAATTGATATGGAATGCTCTTTACTTAGTGCTTGTGAAAATATACAAAAATAATGCACTTAGTGCTGAGGTTGCAGTTATCAAACCCCCTCGGCTTTGTGTGGACAATTACAACTATCAATAGTAGCAAATTTGTCATTTTCAGGCTATACGTGACCCGTCATATTGAAAGGTACCTTAAAGTCGGCAAAGTAAATAACAAGACATGGGCCATTGAAGCTAAGCATAGTCAAAAATCACGTCCAAGGTCAAATTTCTAATTTCATAAACTTCTGAAGTGTACTCTATCATATTAATCAGGTTCCAACATCAAAAACATAAGAAAAATATGTTAAAACCCAAGATGAGAACCCTCTCTCCATTAAAGTTTTACTTAGTATAAAAACTTCAAACTCGATTTTCTCAGAACTATAGTTTTCAGAATCAGCCCGATGCCTTTTGTCAATTTGGATGTAACTTTGCAACCGAACATCCAATAGCCAAAAGTAAGGTGTCATTTTAAAGCTTAAAATCCCAGCTTTCAGATGAGACCCAAAAAAAAAATCCATTTTGATTTTGGGACCCTGAAGGTACCTTTCGATATGACGGGTCACATATTACAACTTAACCCAATAGATAATTTCAAACAATCAATCACGTACGAGGTCATTATCATGTGTTTTTGTAAACAAAATTTTCTGAAAATTTTCTCGTTAAGTCGTGTTTTGAAAGGGTCTATAACCTTTTACCTTGATATGTGACCTATGACCTCATCAACAAATGAATGTTGCTATATTATATCCATAAACTTTGGTTCCAAAAGGAAACTTGACTTAATATGACCTTGAACCTTGGTATGTGACCTTTAACCTAATCAACAAATGAGGGTTCATATGTTGCATCCATGACCCAAGTTTGGTTACAATCCATTAAAGTACTGTAAACGTCAATATTTTTGCGCTCAGTAATTTTCGCGTATGGCCAATTTTGGACCATTTCGCGCGTTTTTAATTTCGCGTACATGAACATTGGGCTAGTATGGAATTTCCTTTGCAATAAATACACATTAATCTTCGCGGTGCATTTATATTCGTGTTATTTTCATTTTGCGCGAAAAATACCACTTATACAGTATGTATGACATAATCCCTCTTCCTTCTTCAAATCTGGGGGTAAAAATGGCTACCGATTGTCTCTTTTAACTTCTTCAATACTGCTACAGATTTATCTTATATAGAGGACTACTTACTTGACTAAAACAAAGGCACTTCTATTGGTTCTAATCCATGATCTCAGATGGTCTGGGCTAACAGTGTTCAGTAAGATGTCAGAAAATAACACTGATGTATCTGTAATGAGAGAAAAAAATCAAGAAATATTTGTTTAATTTGTTTCGAGTGGCAACTAATATATATTCCTTTCTCATGATTTAAGTTTCCCTGCATACTGCATCATATAACACTTCGGAATTCAACCGACCAAATGCTGTAAATTTCCTGCAACCTAGTGAGGTAACAACCTTGGGTTAAAAAAACCATGAATTAAAAAAAAATGCTACCCTGAAAGATTACCGGAGATGTGAACATTAATGTTCAAACTTAAATGTGATACCTTATCCTGGTGCAACGACCCTACCTTATAACTGACGGGCAATGATGGATTCATAAAACATTGACTTCATAACTTCAGGAACAAGGAATAACCTTTATACTATTATTGTTTCAAATAAATTTCAGACACGGACTGACAATTTGAACGCAGCCAACACGTATCCACAAGCGCAGGATATTGGGAAGTACGCAATGCCGTTTCCAATCAGTAATCAACAGTACTGCAACGTCGCGGGCGCATGAAAAGCATTGCGCATCTGCGTAAATTGCACACGCAACAGTGTTACGCAAGGCTCTAAATTTCATGTCCAAAATATATTTGAAACAACAATATCTATGTGGTCTAAAATACAAGTGTATAATGGTAAACTGCAGGACAAAAATGACCAGACTAGCATCCACTATATGCATCTATATCTAGCTAACATGGCCTTACCAGGTTCTTTTTCTAACAAAGCGTTTTCTTGTCTAAGTAAACATCTAAGAAGGAAGTGACCGGAGGGGTGCTCCACTATATGCATCTGAAATGAAAAAGTAAGGATTAATACAAATTAGATATTTCTCCAATAGATGGTTTGCACAACATGATACTGTGTAAGTATTATCTTTCATGTTACATTTATTTTTGCACTTTTCATGCTAAATTCGCCTTGCGCAAAATTAAATGTACCGCGAAAAAATGGTATGTATATACCGCCGCACATTACCAAATTCACAAGAACAAAATCAAAACATGCGAAATGATTTAAAATTAGCTGTCTGTGAAAATTACTAAGTGCAAAAATATTCACATTTACAATATGCTGGTACCACATGGTGGCTCTGCAATGTAAGCTTCCTTTTATAACTGTTATAGTTTTTATAAGCAATAATTATTCTGCACATACCGTATTGTTCGTAATAATCGCCCACTGGGCGGCAACATTTCATGAGGGGTGGGCGATTATTAGAGACCAATTTTCAACATCAAAATTTGCACAAAATCGCTAAGTAAGCTTAACAATTACAGCAACTTACTGTTAAATGGCCCCGGAATAATAATCCGGAAGTACTGACAATTTTTCATCATTTCCGAGATCGCGACCTCATTGCTACCGTTTCCTGTTACTAGAGATTGTTGGTTAAAGCTTAATGATACACAAAAATGCTACAAAATTGAATGTTTTTAACACTTCTCTTTGAAATTTTTTGGGGTGGGGTTTAATAGAGAATGGGCGATTAATAGAAACAACACCGTAACCATTTTTTTTAACACTTGGTACTTACATCATCCATATTATCTTGTGAATCTGTGACTGTCGGCACAAAATCTTCTGCTGCTAAATCTGCGATAGCTTGGAAGGCGTTGGTTTTATCACCTGCAAAATACGCACGCACATTACACATTTTTACTCATTTAATCACATTACTAAAGCCCGAGATATACTTATTAATTTGTCACCATTCGTAATATCTAGAAAGCAAAATGCAAAATGACCTTGTGAGTCTAGATAATATTATTAATCGGAAAGTTCCACGGAAACGACACTGTGACCAATAAACATTCAAAATCATGGTAAAAAATCCAACTATTAATTCAAAGTCCCCATTCACATTAGAAATTGCTTCATTCAACAAAGGTTAATTAATCTTTGTTAATTAAGGTGTAGGTTCCTATCATAGCATGTGTGTAATTTACTTTTAACTGTTTGACCTTGACCTCTGAAATCCATATTGTGAAATTTTAACCTCAGCTTGCCTCTCGTTTTCTCTTGAGAGCCAAAAGAAAGTGTGCAACCCTGGGGATGAGGCTGTATGAAAATACAAAAGAAATAGAAAATAGGTATACAGATAATTTTACATTTTATGTTATATCTCTGAAAGTATAAAGAATTTGGAGGTGAAATTTTGGATTTAGAATCAGAAAAATATGGGCTTTGATATGAAATCAAAAAATATACTACTTCCGGTTGAGCCCAGGGGATGTGATCGGAACCTAGAACAAAGGTACCATACTGTCCATTTTGAACAATGGTCAACAAAGTACATAATGTAGAAAGGCAATTTGAAATAAAACAAAGGTGGTGGACTCATAAATGAAACATGAAAATACCTGTGTTCATGTTTGCTCATGTTTGAAAGAAAATAGAAAAAATTGACAGTTTGAAAAAAAGTGTTAAAACTGTTCCATTAACATGAGTAAAGGTGTTAAAATGAACCTATACTGCATGTGTCTAGACTCCATAATCATTTGTGAAAAAGCTATATGGAACAAAAAACAGGAAAATACTATTTTTTCCATACGGTACTTGCAATTCGGTTTTACACTATGAAATGTCATAATACTTCAATGTTTTAGTGGTACCTGTAAACCTACTTTACCCATAGTAATTGTAATTAGAGAATAACAGATAGCACCCATTACTCAAAATAATGTACACCCATCCATTATGAGACGATAGATGACAGGCAAAAAAATAAATATTATCTTTTATTCTCATTCTTAGTTGAAAATGTGAGACATTTTATGATCAAGAATGAAGTCAATTATTTGCCAAATACAAGAGACATCATCATTGTAAAAATGTACACCCCTATTCAAACATAAAGTATTCCTATTCAAGTAAGGACTTGCGCGTCAGATGTGTGCGTACATCTACGCCGCGCCGAAATTTTCAATGCGCGGGCCCACTGCGCGCATCACCTCTGTCATATTATTGTCTTATAATGGATAGCCAATTAAGGAAGTGAATTCACGCTCGTTGACTAAGAATTGTTCATAATTGACAACATGTCCAGAATTAACAAATCATGAAGTTGTGATGTTAATTGTTGCGCATCACCGCCGATGGGCATCGCACAAATTAGTTGTGGATGAGCAAAAAATCGCAATGATGCCATTTATTCTGTTGTTTTGTTCTGCTTCTTGGCGGTCACTGAACATCGCTAAAAATCATGAGGATCAACTACTTAAAACATGGCTTAATTGGGATTGAATCTGAGCTGTAGAGGAGCAAGATGAGGTTACAATCATTACACCATCTTACACTCATATTACTGGTAGTTATTTCAATACTGGTGATTGACAACAAGGTTTTTATGACATAGAAGAAAGGAGAGGACTAACCTTTGCAGAACTCAAGCACAACAAGCATGAGCTGACTGAGTGATTTGTTAGTCACCATTTCCTTGGTTTCCGTGGTAACCATCTCAAGTAACGCTGGTGAGGCAACTGCTAATAACTCTTCTCTTCTGATTTTGGTGTCTTTCTTACTGCAATGAAATATTCATTTTGTTTAAGGCGACTTATTAATCAGAACAATATCATTTGATGGCCATTTTGAATCTGGTGGGCATCTTAGAAATAGGTCACAGTGAATTAAAATTGATTAAAACAATTGTTACTGTTGTTTCATTAACTCAAATGATGCATACAACCAGTGGTGCGCCCAGGATTTTTTAAATGGTAGGGCACAAGCATCAGTTTCCTCCGAATTTAATGAGACTAAAAAGAGAAAAGTACACCCAATTTTTTTGACGCAGCTTTTAAAAACTGAGAAGCGAAAAAAAAAAAGGTATCACAAGCGCACAGACAATTGTCAAGGATTTTAACATTTCAAACTATTTTTCTTCTCTTTTCTTTGATTTTATTTCCTCTTTTCCCTTTCCTTTCTATCTTTTTATTGTCCAGATCCCTGAATGGGCATTCCCCCCCCCCCCCTCCCCCCGACTGACTCACCCAACTGGGTACACAACTGCATACAACTACTATGAACCCGATGAAATGATGAATTTAATTTATTTTGTTTGCCTGATGATGGTAGCGTTTTTGAATTTCAAGATGGCTGCCATATTTAGGAAAAAACTTGTGCCTATGCATGCAGCGATGATCAGCAGTATACAAATACAACATGGTTTGAGGGGAAGTATCGCAAAATACTGTGCCCGAGGTGTTGGATCAATCAATCAATCAATCACTAAAACTTATAGGGCGCCTAAATCAAAACATTGTTCAAAGGCGCCTTGGCACAAGGAAACAACTACTGTCCATACGCT
>JXSR01S010842.1:10530-22416 GCA_000969725.1 Ophiothrix spiculata
CGTATTATGAGCATCTATCCCCACAAAATTTTAAAAAAGGGGTATTTCACAGGATTTGGCGATCGGTGTTTACCTGTTACATCATTAATTTAGAATTAAGAAAATCTTTCAAAATGTATAATGAGATATTGATTAATGAGACACATCCCGATAGTATACTTAGAAAACCCAACGGAAGTAAAGTTCTCTTTTTTCAAGGACCATATTAGCAACGAAAACAATTGTACAGTCCCCGGGAGTACAGCAGACATGAAAAGTAATGTTGCTATATACCTGTATGTTTTGCTCTTAATATATTAAATTATAAGAGTTATTGAAAAGGGTGTCTGAAAATCTTGCCATTGAAAATCTTGAAGAAATGGGGAGGCTATTATGTTTTACTTTAATTTTGTCATTGATTTTTCCAAAAAAGGTAACATTAATGCATTAATGAAAAATCATTGATAATATAGGTTTGAAAACCAAAATGAAGAACTCGCATGGTTAACGCTTTCTAACTTAAGCTAGGGGACCCAAATAGCCCCACACTTCCCTACTAGCTCTTAAAAATGTATGTCAGAAGTTTCAAAATCTATGCTTTGGGAGGTGGTGTTTTACATTTAAATTTTTGCAATATGATATTACCAGGGAATGTTTGTCTAATAAATCAAAAGCAATTTTAAAAGCAGATCTATTTCTTTTAAAAGGATTTGACACACTTCAGTTCTATTGAGTTAACTGACCTAATGTTATTCGATTCTCATAGAGGAATGATATTTAGCATTGGCCAATTACAATCACTGTTTCAATAAACAGTTTATTTGCAAGGTCATAACACAATAGCCATGCCAAAAATCCAAAGTTCTCAATAAGGCCAGTGTCTGATCAACAACACATGAATGGCCAAATATTTTTAGTGGTATTTATCTACAAAAGGCAGTCTCTTAACAGCTTTCAAGGTCCAGTGCATCTCTAAGGTCTTGTGTACATATAGAAAGAGATTTGTTGTTGAAGAGACCATTGCTCAAAGCAAAGACAGACTCACAACGTGAGAAAAAAGGAGAGTAGAAACACATTCATCTCTATATAACTTGCACCTGTTCATGAAGAAAGGTGTAATGCAGTCTGAGGGCACCAGAGATAAATAGCCGGTTATCGTCGGATATTGGATATGTCTGGACATGGTGTCTAAATTTAGAAGACATTGTTTGAACACCTGTTAACATGAATAAAAGAAGTCAGTTGGGTAATAATATCTCAAGAATTCAATTCGTAAGTTGGACAAGTTATCAGATTAAAACATAGAGCAACCTGCTGATATCTGAGATTAGGATATTTTACAAAAAATATATGCTGTTTCACAGAGTAAGGCTCGATGAAATTTTTGCAAAATGCTAAATTTGGTATTTGTAGAACAATCAACCGCAAAGATTTCCCTTTTTTTAAATTGTTTTCTTCAAAAGTATCGAATGAACAACTTAACTTAAACTTTAATACGTCTTAGAATACAATGAAAAAGTGTTAGATTGATTACAATTCATTTTAATTTGTAAAAGGACGATATCTACGATTGTTATCTAAAAGTTTTACTCAGACAAGCCCAAACGAGATTGAACCAAGTTTTTTTTTAATTAGAAAGGCCTTCTTATAGAACCAAACGATTCTAAGATTTCTCCGTTTGTACTTTTTAAGGTCTTCAAATTAACAATCTACACTGTAATAAGAATTCAATCTTAAATGATTTGATTACATATTATACTCTTACAGATATAATAGTTTTCGTCGAAAATTTAAGGAAGGCGGGAGCACGACGTGTACACGTCTTACTCCCTGAAAAACTGTGTTGCTTAACACAAATACATGTATCTTCATTGATACATTGACATTTGTGTATCTATCACTATTCCGAGGCAAAAATCCAGATTGTAAACACGTCTGGTAATATTTATAATATTTGTTCTTGGTGTGACCTAGAATCATTATTAGATTTGAACTATTTAAAAACTATTATTATCTCCACATATATAATCTAATATTGCGTAAGAATAATAATATATTTACTGCAATAAGAAAGTTGTATTTTCCTAGATATAGCGTACTGTCCGAATCTTCAAGTATGCTTGGGATATCAGAATGCCCTGCACTCTAAAAAAAGTTGGGTTAAAAAGGGAACATGGTTGGCAGGTTGGGTTCAGGTTTGCACAATATTGGTTTATTTTGTACACAATCTTGGGTAAATGGTGCACGTTTTACCCATCATTGTGTCAAATTTTACCCAACCTGCCAACCATGTTCCCTTTATAACCCAACTTTTTTTAGAGTGTGGTGTAAAAGTAATTAAGGCCCCCTGGAATCAAAGTCCGCTTTTTCAGTGATCAAAACGGAATAAAGCGTGAGTTGTTAGCCTATATTTTACTGTATAACCTGGACAATAAGATCACACCGGGGCTCACTGACAAACAAGGTTTTCTTCAAATTGTACCCAGTCACATTTCTCATTTAGCAACTAAAATATGTCAATATAACTTATATATACTTAAACTGTATTACAACAGATTGTGGAGACAATGCTTTTTAGAATATTCCAATCGCCCTTATATACTCGTAAGAAGTCCCAGATTATGTAAATGGTTATACGTAAGCATTTCGTAGACTAAAAGGGTATATTTAAGGGTACGAGCCCAAATACGTCTCGCTTGGATGAACGTCAAGTTTACTACAAGTTTTTGCCTACTTACATTTGTTCGATCGTCACAATATTTGGTGTACATGTGGAATAGAGTCTCTTATTTATACATTACCTTTACTAATGATTTCACGCATATGATCAAGGTCAAAATTGCATCAAAAGACTACTTCGAAAAAGCTTTTTTGCAGAAACCTCATAATTTCAAGCATTTCGAATAATCCGATTTCATTAAAATTTTGGCAGGTTGAATATCAATGTTTGATAATGAAATTATGTATGTTTTTGATCATTCATTGTACCATTAAACATTCGGAAAGACATTGACAATGACGGTCCAGGTGTGTCAGTTTACATTCGAATTTCCGTTGTGGAAATTTGCCAAAAAATTCGACTTAGCTATAGTCAAAATTAATTATTTGAATTGAAAAGAGTTCCCATGTTACTCTATAAACCATTTATATAGTTTTTGTTACATTTTCAGTAAGTTAACATGGAATAACCAGGTCTTTTTCATGGGCAAAAACGAGGAAAAATCAAACATGCACTTTTGAACGGTTTAAGTTTTCAACTCGTTTTTTAAACATGTTCCTTACAAGTAACATGTCCGAAAATGAGCCCTAAGGTTAAAATAACAAACAAAACATGTAAATATATTTTGTTTACTCACATCAGCATCATCTGTGGCACAAAAAGGGGTAAATTCCTCGATATTTCCATTGGCAAGATGGCGTCAGGTCTGTCTTGTTGTCTTGTTATCCAATGTCTGTAGAACAGCTTGCCAGTAATCATGGTAATTACGTCTTCCAATTTGTTGCAAACTCTGCATTAACTATAAGCATGCATTTAAATGTGTGCTTTAAATTGGGCGCGTAATACAGAGACATTCAACAATGAAACCAGCCTGACCTTGCTGTTAGAAAATCAATTCAATTGATGCATTCACCCCGATAATAGTTTGACCAAAGTATCGTTACTCTAAAAAGATATTTGCCTATCTTACATTTAGAACATTGAGAAAAACAGTGTATTTTTCGTATTTTTTGAACATGTCATGTTTAATAACTTGATGATACACTCTAAAATGAAAAGGGTGAACAGCCACTCTTTCTTGGAGTGAATTTTGTTTCACTCGAACATGGTGGTATTTCAGTCTTTTCGTTTGAAATCGAACGTGCTTTTACTCGAAAAGATATACTTAACTCTTTAAAACTGCCTATCTTTTAAGGATTGGTCACTCACCGACACCACTCTTCTAGTGTCAGTGACCAATCTTTAAAATAGTGGCGGCAGTGACCAATCTAAAAGAATAGCAATTTTAAATCTAACAAAGAGTGAAGAATAACTCTAAAAGAGTGACATTTCACTCTTTTCGAGTAAAACCCGTTCGATTCAACTCAAAAAGATTGAAATGTCACTCTGTTCGAGTGAAACAAAATTCACTTCAAGAAAAAGTGACCATTCACTTTTTTTTTCATTTGAGAGTGTACAGAGCAAAAAAAATGGATATGTTTACATTTTATTCTAAACAATTCGCAGATTTTAGTTACGCAATTTTTATTTTGACTTTGCAGGGCATGTTCAAGGCCATATACATATATATTTTAATTACTCACGGCAGCTGCCCCTTAATCAAAAGAGCTGATTTATACCAATATCGCAATTTCTACAAAATAGTAATAGACAATTATTTTACTGTAATGGCTCATTGCATCTGAACTAGATTGTATAATTATATCTTTTCACGCAGTGAGTTAAAATATGGGGAACTAAAAATCGAGTTGAGACAACTTACGTATACGAAATAAGTTGTCTTCATCTAAGAAGAGGGGCGGGTGGTAAATACCCGCCCTGTGAAATTAATTGACTTGTGTTTTGTTGTTTTATACTATGGTATAGGGTAGGCCCTCCTCTTCCCATTGATACCAAAATCATTATTTTTGTTTAAATAATAGATAAATAAAATGGCAATTCTAACATGTTCTGTAAGTTTAAGCTTCATGTAGCATGCAGATATTTTTTAAATGGTGAATATTCTCACGGGGGTGGTCCTCTGTCCACAGACTCTGACTAGACTTATTAGTAAGCCGAATATGATTTCATATATATTCGACTTACTTGGCTCCATTGAACAATTGTTAATATTGCAAAATTTTGAAGTGTCTCATTAATTTTGAACAACTCAGATCATGAAAAAGTGGAAAATGTGCTCTTGCACACCTTAGTGAGTTGCTTAAGCCATAGGCCATGGTAGTCAAGGAGTTTAACAAACATAAACTTGTGAAAATTCATGATCATTTTCATGTAAACAATCACCTAAAATTAACAAATGCATGATCAAAGTACACATTTTGATTTTTGCCATCAAAAAACACTTAATTAGATACACAGTAATATTGTTAACAATAATACATGAGTGATCCAACAAAAAAAGGATGGCAAATAGAAAAACGTGTGCTAATTTTAGCACATGAGAATGCATGCGTTGTATAGGAAGAACTGTCAAACCGTAATGGCTGCCGTGGACGTCTAACTCCGACGGCTTACCCGATTCACCTAAGGTGGTTCCCCGACAAAAATATGACCGCAAAGGATGTAAAAACAATTACTTGGATATACCCGAGGTCACTTTGTTTTGCATTTGGGGGCAATCGGCGGCAATTCATCATTAAGGGGATGTTAAATACCCTTTAGATGAACAAGACTGTCAAATTTGTGTTAACTATTAATCAAATATTACACCTCACTTACACATGCACAGGTTTATTCATTTTCATTTTTAAGTCAAATGAATTTAAAGATAAACAAATGAAATGGGTAAAATTGATCGTGATATTATCACAGGAGTTGTTTTAACATGCCAAAAGAATTTTGAAGTATTTTTGTCAGGACTTAACGGTGATCCCGTGACTTGCCTGCAAGTCTCAATAGTGTTTATGCACGGGAGAAGTTCAACATTTTTACTAGCAATCTCCAAACTTCTATCTATGTCGACCGCGATGAAGTCATGATGAATTTTCTCCACTGCTGTCTGTTTACCATGAGTTTGAGAGGGTTTTCTCTCAAATTTTTAACTCACTCAAAACATGGCCTTACTATCATAATGCATCCAGGATTACAGCAAGAGGTCTTAGATACGGTCGCATAGAGACAGAATGTTTGTAAACATATCAGACTTAATACGATTCATAAATGAGTTTAAAAAACTTATTTAAGGTCACTTTTTCCACTTTTTCTAATAGTCATCGTATTAAAAACATATTTTTCTTGCCAAAAACTCAAGAAAATTTTTTAGCCTCTGTCAACCAATACTCTAGGGATCGTCGCCTTAACAACGTTACATCGAGCAAGAATCTCTAAGGTTGTGAAATCGGGTCTTTGACATCAGATTGAAAATTGTTTAGAGCATACAGCCAGAGATAGTATAAACATTTTAAATGGGCCTAGATATAATATCGATTATGAAGGAGCTAATAATTGCTTCTCTTTTATCTGTGCACCATCAAAACACATTTGTCTTAGAGTTCGCGCCATCAAGCATATTAAAATCTATATTTCCGCCACAAATGCTTTTCAGTTTTCATAAACGTACAAATTGAACAAAGATAAATAACTTGTTTAGCGTCTAGTTCTGATATAGAAAGAGAAAGATGTTGGTTTAGGAAAGTCGTTTTATCCTTAATTAGGATTCTATACTTATCGTTGATACTTACAATTTAGTGTAAATAAGATAACGCTAATTTACTTAACAACAAAACATATATGTTTTAATGTCCTATGTTCGTAGAGATATACTGCGTTTGCACGATTGCACATTACTTCCAAAATACATGCGCTGTAAGTAATGTAAGCAAGCTTATTAAACAATAATAAATAATGCAATTCTAGTATTTTCATATCAAAAAAGTGATTTCAATTTCTTGCCTAAATACGTAGCATGTTAATTAATCATTGCAGTGCTTAAACTCGAAAACTGCTGACAGTCAACAAATCCTTAGTAGCGGTATCTCTAGATTAATGTGTCAAGTTAATTAGGTGAGACCACTCTTTCAATCCACATGCCCTCTGCCAACATATTCAATCGCCGTGTTGTTCTTTTCCAGTTGCAATTTACACAGTTATCAAAATCACTTGGACAGTCGCATTCTTAATGGCATAGCCAGGATTTTGAAACAAAGTTACTCAAAAAGCCAAGTGGCAAATGTTCAGACTCTGGTTTCTTTCCCGTTCTACCTTCTTGCCGTTCCAGTTTGCAAACAACAAGTAATGTCCCGACTGACAATTTTGATAGGGCAAATCACCTTCCCCCGAGACACACACACTGTACACATTCTTTTTTTAAAATACGTTAAAGATCTATATAATATGCTCAAAATTAAAACAGAAAAGTTTTATTTAGTTTCTTTGATAGTCTGAGTACTATCCTTTAAAATTACATTTGGGGAGGGGATTTGCTGCAAAGCTCATTATTATCAATAACTGGTTTTTTTTTATTTCGATAATAAGAATATTAAATGTTAGTAACCTGAGCCAAGTGGAAGTTTCTTTATCAATTTCAACATTTTTTGTTTCCCCCATTGAATATTATTGTCGTTTTGTTCACTTTAGACAAGATGTTTTAATCATTCAAATGTTGTTCAGAGAGGCACAAAAGGTGAACTTGGGACAAGATATTTGTCATTAGTTCAGACCACATGTGACTAAATTGTGCATTGCAAATCCACACAAACCAATATTACAAACTGTGCCTGGAGTGTCACTGGAAAGGAACACCCTCCCAATGGATGCAAGAGGAGGAACTCGGTTTATATGTCAGCCTGAGGCGGAGTCTAATCTTGGTTGTCGCATCCTATATCTGTTCTATTCTGTTATCAGAATATTTAAAAGGCATGCACACGTTAAACAAAATTGCTATACATAGGCATTGGGTCACAGAATTCACATTTTCAGCATTGTAACTACATAACTGCATAGTCAAATATAGTAGCCAGTACCCACACATTATAATTTCGGTTGACATGTATAGGCGCCACACCACAATAGAGCTTCCCATTGACTTACTGTACAAAATGGCTTCCTAAAAACACCTGAGAACTCAATAATAAAGCAACTGGTTGCTTCAACACTGCCTTTTCTCAGATGATTATGATCTCTTCTGACACAAAATGATGATAAAAGTACACCTTCAAGGCAAAAATTTCAAGAAACTGGACGCTGAAGTATAACGCCCCCTTATCACCGACAGCCGAATTTTGTATTTCCAGAATCAAGCGCAAATTAAGGAAAAAGCTTTAAATTTTACCAAATTAATCTGGAGATCAAAAATGGCATCAGAGCATCTTTAAATAAACCTTATTTTATAATTAGAACAAAATATCAACCAAACATATTGCCCTTCCATACGTTTTGAAGTCCTGTTTTTAGAAGGGCAGTCAATTTTGCCGATTTTAGAAATGCCGGATTGCGAGTGCTAGTTATTTAGTGGTGTGCGCCCATATAGCAGTACTGGTATATTTATAGTATACGATGTTTGTGAATAGCGTATTTACTTACACCAATATTCAAACAAATAGCTACAAATCATCTATTACTTCACTTGAAGGATTGCTCTGTTTCTTATATAGATAGAAGGCCATGGGAAGGTTTTACATGAACGTTAACGTTTGGCGTTCTCGCTGAACATCAGGATCGTTTAGAAAACATTGAACTTTAAAGAAGAAATTCTGTAAACAGGTCCAGTATTGTTAACTTACTTGTAGCCGTTTCCATAAGCTCGTTTTTCAACATCTAGATGAAGACTGAAAAACCGAGGTACTCAGTCACCATTTTGAACTTCCATTATCCAGTAAATCAGAATTTGCAAACATAAAATTGAAGCACCAGCTTGGAATAGTCTTATGACGAAGTTCCCAAACATTTATACACATTATAATGCAATTGGATTAAATAATAGAATATTTCGACGGTTCGCTTGTTCGGAAATATAATATGGTTCGTCATCTGAAAAATGAAATAAGGTTAAGGAGTCCGAATTTTAAAATAAAAGGGTTTGTTAACTCATTCCATACCAATGGCGACTCAAGTCGCCGACCAATTTGCACAAAATAATACAAACGGCGACTCAAGTCGCCGGCAAAAGTCCCCTCAATCCGTAACTTTGATGGTTTAATTTCTAGAAACACTCATGAAACTTGGCAGAGGTCATGTTGAGACTATGACCTTCTAAAATTGAAAAAAAAATAGTATACTTTATATAAGAAAAATAAGATTGAAAAATGTAAACATTTTGAAGCGAGAATGCTGTGAATAAACACATAAAAAACGATCGATATGAGTATAACTTGTTGCCAGTTGCTGAGTTGGAGTGTAAAATTATTGAATTTAGAGATTGGAAATTTGATCGCACTACGATATTGATTTGTTGTGTTTGTTGGCATGACAATGACCTGAGCGGACTTTTCCGCGGCTAATTGTGTATATACATTGCTGTTCGTACATGTAAGTCATCAAACGGATCATCACTGAGAAACACAATAAAGAACACAATACGTATGCCTCGAAAGCATTTCTTAAATATTTTTCAGTTGTTGCATTTAGAATAAATTATTACATAAATTTGTAGCCTACTGGGATTTCGTGATTAGACTAGTCAACCTATATGAAAATTCATGGGGGTACCTGGACAAAATTGCAACACAAGATTTTTTGGATGAAATTAACTGTTGATGACCTCCCAAACAACATATTAAAAATATAGGAAAATGTAGGTTTGTCAATTTTGGTTAATTTGCATCAAACAAAATGGCTTCCAAAACAGGGGGTGAAATTTCAAAATTGGTCAAATCTTGTTCAAAACCACACCAACATGTTCCTCTCATCGTAAGGAAGCAGAAAAAGTATACTTTTACCTATGTTTGAAATATGATTCAGGAGTTATAGCTCAAAATGTGAAAGGTCATATCAGGGGTCACAGATTTGGCCCTATAGGAGTCCAAATTTCAAAAGTGTCCGATTTTTTTAAAAATTGTCTCAAACTATTCCTTTTGCAAAAGGGTCTAGTCTACACAAAGTAACAGTTTGCAGTGCATCGGATCAGTTGTTGCTATGGTTACAGGTCAAGGAAAACTTCGGTTACAGGCACCAATGTAATGGTAAAAATATACTTTATTTTGCCTGTTACCATGGCAACAATTGACCTGACACACTGCAAAATATCACTTTGTGTAGACACTTTTGTAAGAGGAACAGTTTGAGACCAGTTTAAGCAAAATCGGACACTTTTGAAATTTTGGACTCCCATAGGGCAAACTCCGTGACCTCGGATATGACCTTTTACATTTTTTGCTATAACTCCAGACCCATATTTCAGATATAGGTAAAAGTATACTTTTTCTGCTTCCTTATGACATGGAATTAGGATAAGAGGAACATGTTAGTGTGGTTTTGCACAAGATTTGACCAATTTTGAAATTTCACCCCTTGTTTTGGCATCCATTTTGTTTTATGCAAGTTAACCAAAATTGACAAACCTACATTTTCCTACATTTTGAATATGTTGTTTGGGAGGTCATCAACAGTTAATTTCATCCAAAAAATCTTGTGCTGCAATTTTGTCCAGGTACCCCATGAATTTTCATATAGATTGACTAGTCTAATCACGAAATCCCAGTAGACTACAAATTAATGTGATAATTTATTCTAAATGCAACAATTGAAAAATATTCAAGGAATGCTTTCAAGGCATACGTATTGTGTTCTTTATTGTGTTTATCAGTGATGATCCGTTTGCCAAAGTCGCGAATCAAGATTTTATTGGCCTCTGGTGAAAACATAGTGCTCATTTTTTGTTTAATTTTGATTTTTAATTTAATGTGCATGATTAATGCATATATTCGTTTAAATATACAAATAAAGGAGCTTTTAGGCAAATCTGAAGTATGGAAAGTCAATTATCCCTAGAAGTGTTATTATTCCCTGTTAATTGATCACATTTTGTTATTGTACACCATTATGATCTTACAACTTTAAACTAACTTGCGGCTAATTATCATTTCTAGGATATAGTGTGGATTGTCTCAGATGTCGATCCATGAATGGAAAATGGTATGACATATTATATTTCATTCGAGAGGTGATAAAATGAAAATTTAAATATGTAATAAACTCTGTTTTGAAATTTGCAACTTTCCGCTCATGTCGTCAGAGCACCACAGATTAGTGTCTATGACATTTGTGCCCATGAAGATATACCAGATCGAGACTAAGACATGAACATCATGAAGTTTGCATCTGCTTCCAGATTATATCAGTACATAAAATGTGTGCTTTTAAACAATGGCCGCACTAAAGAGAACCCGAGATGTGTGCCATTAAACAATGCCCGCACTCAAGAAAAACCGAGACGTGTGCCATTTAACAATGCCCGCACTAAAGAGAAATCGAGATTGGTGCCATTAAACAATGCCCGCACTAAAGAGAAACCGGGATGTGTGCCATTAAACAATGCCCGCACTAAAGAGAAACCGGTATGTGTGCCATTAAACAATGCCCGCACTAAAGAGAAACCGAGATTTGGATAACGCAGTAGCAAAGGTTTCTTAGAATTCAACAGGAAATGTCCATGCCAAAATTGCAATGTCAATCAAATAATGAAAATGTGATGAATAGTTTCTTCTCAATTTTCCATTTGGCTATCATACTTATCCTCCATAGACGACGCATATAATAATTTCAGATTTTGGTTTTTTGCGACATCGAAATTCGTAATTCAAGAATGTTAAAAAGATATTCCTTGCTTTGCAGAAGATTATCTTTGAATGATCCGTACTGCGTAATTTGGTGAGACGACAAAAAGACATCATTTTTTAAAGAAAACTATTGACGAAAGTTTGATGTTTCTGTAAACGAAATCAATAGTTAAGATTAATATATATTTTAAAGACTCTATCTCTCATGTGTGCTAAAAGTTGTGATAGGTTGCCTTGTGCAGTAGGCAACAGCAGTGATCGAATAGTGTGCATACCGTTGTTGTCAATGCGGGTTTTATAATGTGTCCCTTCGGGCTCAGATGGTTGAACAAAACGAGCAGTTGTTTTCGTCCGTGTATCCACAAAGCAAATAATGCATATTATTATTTATATCAGGCTTTTGTACAATGCTATAAAACTGTGTATTGTACATTTTTTACGAAAGTACCCGGATGCGTACAATATTCTAAAAAA
>JXSR01S010842.1:24606-37151 GCA_000969725.1 Ophiothrix spiculata
ATATTGCACTCGTCTTCGACTCGTGCAATATTTTTTTTAGCTCGTACAATATTTTCTTGTATCACCCTCAAAGCCATTCAATATCATATAAATGATGAATAACAACACATTATTAATCAACTCGACAATGGGTAATTGATCAACAGGAGAATAAAGCCGTGTTAAAAAGTTTTTAACAACAAATGGTGTGTTCAACTAGAAAAAAAATCACTATTCTAAACTGCAATGCTAGCGCTCTGCGTTTCTCTACTGAAAACTCGCATTCCTCTATGGCTATCTCGTTACTGAAAAGGGACCGTAGCCTTAAAGGAGAAATAGTTAATGATCTGAAGTATATTTATTTTTTGTATTTTTATATACGGTATTATAATGAAAGCCTACTAAACTCCTTTCATTTGAAAGTGAAATATGTAAACAAATAATGAATCTGTTGTGTCTCAACCTTAGGAATGGCTATCTCCGTTTTAAAATTGTATGTTTTAATTACATAAATGATGTAATAAAATCTGACCTTTGTGTTGCCTTTTTCTTTTTCGCTTTTTTTTCCATTTCAATTCTCAAGCGATATTATGAACTGACAGCTTAAGCACCATGGTAAAATGGAAATTAACAATTTATATGAAATGTCTCGGTTTTTGTGAAACGTTTAGTGACATTTCCCTCCAGCACATTATTGGCTGATGCGATAATAGAAACGTGTTTGAATCTGTTCATTTATTGATTACTTCTTAAACTAAAGCAGAGAATAATAATTCGCTTTTCATTCCATTACCGGATATTTTTTACGATTTCAAATGACTGAATGCCATCTTTTTTTTTTTTTTTTTATTTTATCATTAGCATTTCTAGTTCTTTTATGAAAGTAATGAAAATGACGCTTCTGCTCACGGCTAAAACAAGTTCTTTAAACGTATAATACAAAATTAAAGCCTGATCATATATACAAACATTTACGTCAACTGCGATGCGCACTTGATCACTTCTTACCTTGCATAATTGCACCGCCACTGATCATGATTTGTTCAAATATCTCGAATAATTTATTAAGGTCATTAGGGAAATGTGTTTAAAATGCTAACTTCATGCATGGAACATTACGGTTTACATGTAGGATAACATTATCTTCAGTTGTTATTCTAACAATTTAACTTTAAAAAGGACTGTTTTCCCACTACTTTTCTCCTTACATAGTTTTAAATCTTATAAATATCTGAACTTACATATGGTGGCATTTCATGAGGTGGGTAAAAAATGTGTTACATGGTCAAAATGGGCAAAAAAACAATTGTTTGATATGATGTTAATATTATTGATCTCTTTCAATTCAAGTAACTTTGTAGCCAAATATCACCTTTGTTTTGGCATAATGAGCTAATTAATGGTTAATTACTCCATAGACGGCAATGCAAACTGTAATTTTCAAACGCGTTTTTCTCAAAATTGCCTGTTTTTACTAAAGCAAGTCATAAATTGGAATGATTAATGGTAAACAGTTCATTTTTTCAGGATATGTTCTAAACACTTTAATAGTTACTTTGATGCATTAAACTTGAAACAGACCCCTTAGGGTCTTGGTGTTGATGACCTTCAATTAATAGAGGCGGGCTATACAAGGGGAGAAAATGGTGATGTTTCAAATCATTCTGTCCTAATTCTTATTTGATGCAGCTTGATCCCCTGAACATTTTGACACCAAATTTGTCAAAATCGGACAAAAAATGAGAAGGTGCTGCCCAAAAAACTGATCGAGGGGGGAGGGGGTCTGAGGAAGGTCTAAAAATGATAAATTTGCCAATTACTGTAATTATATACCAAATTTTAGCCATGTTGGTGACTATCTGTATGTATTTGAGGTCACAGAATCCATTTGTGAATGTTCCAGCAGTGTCAAACCTTCCAAAATGGCGATATTGTCTCAATTTGGGTATCTACCGCATCCGTAGGCACCGCATCCTTAGGCACCACCACCCTTGTACTGCCAAGTTCAAACCATTGTCTCTCTTAAATTATGTAACCCATGAAGACCAAATTACTGCCACAAATAACAGAAAGTGTAAGCTTTCAAATGAGATATTAAACAAGTCAATAAGCTAAGGAATAGTGAATTTACATCAAATTAAGAACCCACGAAAAAATGTAACAACACCACCTTTTTAGCATACCAACCTAATGACATGCCATCATATATTTATAAATATATGGTTTCAATGCCTGTAGTGGTCAAACAAATGATTTCGGATTAAATTATTTCTCTTTAATATGTATTAAATTGTGTTTAGATACTTAGATTGATCTTTTAACTGATAAATCAATCTGAGGTACAAATTTAGGATTTAGAAAACACTAGACATAGTCACAATACCATCACAGAATGACATATTCAATTTTAGCTATTCCTGTGTAGAATTATTAACTTTTGGGATGTATTATATATATACATTTTAAGCTTTATTTAGAGCATTTCCATCAGTTTGTAATTCTAAGTGCAATCTACGCTATCCCTTTAAGTACATGTATCATCAAATCACGGGGTCAGTCAAGCTTTAAAAGATCTTTTTCTTATTTCTTTTAGAAATCTTGTCTCTAAATATCTGTTGTTTAGACAATCATGACAATCTTCAGTTCCAAAATTAGAATCAGTTTATATGAAGTGTGCGATGAAGATATCATATCAGTCATTTATTTAGCTGACTGCTATGGATCACGTTTCAAAAACAAATATCAAAATCATCCATTTTGAGTTCAATAGCATTTAACTTTGATCAAAATGGAAAAAGTTATGTTTATTTAGGATTCCTGACATATACTAAGTTTACAGATACGTGGGTTGATCAAACGCAGTAGTAAATACGGTTTTATAGAACTTTCTTATCGCCATATAATATTCTATTCTTCTAACCTGATGTTTGATAATAAATTTAACGTTTTAAATATTTCAAAAAATATTCCTTCTTTTTATTACGAATCAATAATGATTTATAGGATTACTCATTAGCTTATTCTTGGAAAGTCAATCTTTGTTGTCAATTTGCATTATTTATATTTTCCGAAAAATAGTGTGTATATTTTGTTGGTTCACAGATGGTTTGCGAAAAGTATTCCCAGCTTCCTGAACTGGAATAAGAGATGAAATGTTTATTCTACTCTGGTTGCGAGCACAAAGTGCGAACTACATTTTACCATACCGAGTGTCAAAGGAATACATTGAACACTCAAACTTCCAAGTTTTAAAGTAGTACCTTATGGTGTTTACCCTCATTTCAAACACAATTTTAACATCACCACACGCTTATTTATTTGATTTGATTATTCAGGATTATACAGTAAGTAAAAACAGAAGACATTGACCAAATATACAGTAGTTGCACAGAAAATGTTTTAAGGCATCCTATTGAAATAAGCATATCTTTAGAATGCTTTCATCAATCTTCACCCTTTTTTCACCGTGGGAAAAGTAAATATGTAAATATGTGATTTACTTAGAAATGAGCATTAGTTTTGTTCTTGAAATATGGCTATTTCAATAATTGCGTTTTTATGACTACTCGGTATAGTATATGCTAGATGAACACACTAGTGATCAACAACAAAAATATTTAGGTAAATTTTCAACACACTGTATCACATCTTTCTATTAAACTAAAAAAGTATATCCAAATTATTTAAAGTCAAAAATGCGCTCACGTTAACTAGCATTCATAAATCAAAAGTGACAAAGCAGCACACATTTCAGTGATGGAGCACGGAACGTTTATTTTTTCATTTTTTAAGAACGAGTACAGCAATGTATTTAGTCAAGCAAAATATTAGCAACAATTATGAAAAGGGGACAGTCTGTTAAAAAAGCATGGTGTTACAACTAGGCAGTTACTACGCCCAAAGTAACAGGGCTAATTGTTTTTATAAGTTCCTAGTTACGGGGCAAATAATTTTTTACAATTAATATGACTGTTTTTGCTGCAGCCTCATTAATACAAAGATGGCACAGATGTATATCTGTATTGCATGAATTAAATTAATTTCATTAGTCGGGTAATTATTAAAACTTGGTATATAAATATAAGTACCATGCTCAATCACACATTTATCGTGTGCAGTTTTACCAGTTTGATTTGCAATTTCATATGTAGTGCACAAAGAATTTGTAAAAGCAACGTTAAATGTTTGCAACGTCTGTTCTTGTTTAATTAATCTCTTTCATGACTCTTGTATAAAATATTTAAACCCTTTTCAGGTATACATGTATCCAATTAATGATAGAGAATTCCTGACATTAAATTACATTATTCTGTACTTTTTTTTTTCATTTGATACAAAAATGGAAGGGACTTTTGAGAATAACCTTAAACACATGTTTTCATGCGCCACATATCATTGATCACATGTTGCTATATATAAGTCAAACTAAAGGAATTATACGTAATGCCTGCTGGACTTAAAGCAATACTATAATGTGTTAGAAATGAAGCGCCCCCTGACGCCCACGAGTTTTGTGTTTAGCTTATTGGCTTTGTTTTGAGTAGATGTTAATAGTACCCTCCAAATGATTTGGCTTAAATATGCTTGCTTTTTCTGTTATGGCCATTTGTTGAATACTCTTAATGAGCATTATGTGATTATCAGGCCATTAAAATATTGATGAATGATTCTTCTGTCTTTAAACATATGTCCTTTCCCTGCATGTGGGTCACATATATTGTTTCCTCTCAGTATAGAAGTGCGGGTTTGTTTACGTTTGACGGAATAACAGTGGAACTGATTTTTAAAATAGGTACTAGTAATTGCATCATGTTTGGTACAAAAATAATTCTACAAGTCTTCTCTATCTATAGGCCTACATATGTCTAGAACTGCAATACAATTGTGTAAAGGTTATTAACATTTAAAAATGTGCAGTTGTAATTACAAACTTTGGCTTTACTTTAAATTTAAAAATAAGCCGTAATCAAACCATAATTATCTTCATAATTCTTATTAAACAGGACATAGTTTAAGTAATTTGATGCCTTTGTCAAAGAGAATCAAATAGGGAAAATCCCGTATTATTCACAATTTAACCTTGGGTAGCAAAACCTCATCCGTTTGTTTGAACAATTCTTACAGAGTGGTTTAAAAACAACACATGTAAAATTACACAGTTTGTTTGCGACTACTTTCCTTTTTGTCCTTGACTCACAATTTAAGATATTCTATTTAATATTCATTGCATTTTATTAAGCAAATACTCTATTATTTTAACGGAATAAAGTGTTCAAACAAAGATAACCGATGGCAGTTCATTGACACACACTAAGAAAGATGCCTCCTATTATGACTCTGTGTATTTATAATTTAGATTTTTTGAAGTACATATGATATGTATCATCATGCTCATCGTCTATGCTAGATATAGAACACACATGGTTAAAAAATATAATTAAGTATTCCATCATTTTTGACAAAATAAAATGTATATATGGGATTTTGAACATCATTTTAGTACAATTTCAGTACAAATTGCTGCACTGGAATTGCACTAAAACATTGCGTTTACAACATAGATTGCAAATAAATCAGAAGAAACTTCAAATTAGATAACAACTCTAGAGGGCAGTATTTATCGTTGTTGCCAACAATAATGTGATTATCAGGACAAAATAAATTTGGCAATAAATTTTGAATGCTTCAATTATTACCACTAACACTTCAAATGATGCAAAAATCTCGAAATGTTTTGAAAACCTTTTGCGATGATGTTGGACTTGTCCTAGTTTTTGACACATTGTTATTGTTGAGTAATGGTATTGCGCATGACTTAAATATTGTAAGTTGACTGCATGTCATGAGAATGACGGTTGGGTTTTAAGTTTTGTCAATTTTCGAGATTCAAAAAAAAACAAAAAAAAAACAGAAACTTGCAAAATTTAATTTCCTCTAACATAAAAATGTGAGTAAATATTTACTTGAAACTTTCCATATATTTAACAATCTTGTAATGCTATATGACATATTAATTGAGAATCACATTTCTTCCACAAAAGAGCAACTATATAAGTGAACACCCTCGTATATTAGTATTTACTAATTAACGACGTCTCGTACACTTTTAAAATTATTCTACTCTTTTTGAGTAAAAATTACTCAAAGGTCACAGCTAATTTCTGTTGAGTGAAATCATACTCAAAGCTGGGAAAAGCTCAGTGTTGAGTAAGATGATGTAATATTGACTCAACCGAGTAAGATTTTAATCAATGTTGAGTAAGATTTTACTCAACAATGAACTGTGACCTTTTTACTCAACAAAGAGCAAAATAATTTTAAGAATGTACATAAGCTGTTTAAAATAACCCAAATATTTCTAATCCTTTAATCCTTTTTAATTGTATAAAAGTACAAAGAAAAACAAAATATAGTTTTTTTGTCTTTCCATATTTGTACCTAAAGCAAAGTACTTCACATGTACAACGAGTGGCGTCTGTCGTGATTTCAAAATTGGGTATGTATTGCTACAGTATAATTTATATCAACGTGCGGTGTTTTAGTTCAATTTTGATGAATACCATTAACACCTTTGGCGTTTGTCGTTTTTACTAATGCAAAAGTGGTTGTCTCAGAATTCAAAAAAGTTTTTGCGTGACACCTGCATTGCACACTTAGTCTAATTGGAGGCACTTTCATACTTTTCATTTAGACAAAAGTGCTCTTAGATTCGAATTAATGAGAGAAAGGGGAATTTTTTGAAAGGTTTTAAGAACAAAAATCGTTCGAAGCTTTCTTTTCGTTTTATGTATTTCTAATTCTAATTCTACTAATAAAAAGTTAACTGAACTTAACCTATAAAATAATAATCTGATTATCAATGTTAGAGCATCTACTCGTCTTGTCTAATTCAATGCACAATGCACGAACGCATTATGACTACATATAATAGCGTTAAGCCTGATTGAGTTTTAATCAAATTACCCTTGCGTAAAACCGTCGTGCTTATCGGTTATCAGACATAACTCGGCTTTACTAGCTAGCATCAAAACATATCTTATTAATTTTGGGAAACTTCATCTGTGAGTCACAAGTGACGAGCCATACGACTTATAAATCAAAATTGTAAATGAAATCCCTGTAGCGCGAGGCAATTGCATATTTCAAGCTAATAAGAAGCGATGAGGTATTTCTTATTGTAATTATAGTACAAAAAATGTATTGAACGTATTATGTTGTCTTCTTGTTAAACTGTTTATTTCCTTCCATTTTTTGAAGTAATTGTTTGCGTATAATGTAGTTTCCTTAACATCTTGTATCTTTTATTTATTAAGTATTTTAAAACGTCCCTTAAGTAATAGACATTGTAATTAAGTAGCTAGTGTAAGTATGTCACTTTTTTCTACAAGCTGGGGTAAATTGAAGATTATGTTTCCTAACAGTAATCTTTAGAACTCCATTTTTATGACTGCAATTTAAAGCTTTGTAAGCATGCTAGTGTGTTTTTAAAAATTGTATACGGATTTACTAGATCCCTGTATTGAATGTCTCTTTTTAAATTTACAAATCCCTTTCAAAAACTATTTTGCTGGATCCTATACTATATTGATTGGAAGAGAAATTAGATTTTGAATGCTATTAAGTATGACGAATGCAAGTATTTCATCTCACAATTAAGGATTGGTTGAATAAAGTAGATCTTCAGTATGAGGAAAAGGTTTAAAGAGCGAAAAGTGTAACATCCTGCCTACGGCCATACTTGATAACCTCATAACGATCACGATTAATGTCGTCATCGATGAACTTTCGGCTCGCATATAATAACGATTCTATCGGAAAATTATCTTACAAATCTACAATCAAAGAAAAATTAACAGACTACTACACAGAAACAAAGATCGCCATGCATGCTAAATTTTGAACAGAAATTTTCCGTGCATATGCATTATAAAACGGAACATTAGAAAAGTAATCTTAGTTTCAGCATTATACTTTGTTTATTGTTTTATTGGATATTGTAAATCTGGACAAAACTTTACTCCTAGTTTGTTGCCACGGATTATTCAGTTGTGTCCGTATGACTTGAAGTTCAACTGACTTCAACTGACTTTATTCCATAATATATACATGCAAAATATAAACAAACAAACACATTGATGAAAATGCAAAGACACAATTATGGAGGAGAAAAAATAATACAATACAATGTAAACAAAGCTCCAATAACTAAAATTTATTCATAACCAGATAACAGGTATTTTTGTACTGATTTCTAAAATGTCTTGAGGTAAAAGAATTTTATTGATATCATTATCAAGTGATTCCAAATCAACGGCCCCTGGGTTCTAACAGAGTGATCGGAAAAAGATCTAGTATGTCTTGTTTGTTGAAAATTTTCTTTGTTTCTTGTTTGGTAATTATGGATTTCAGATTTGTAGTTGATTGTTAGAGTACATGTACAATAAAAAGTGCTGTTTCAAGTGTCAGCATATAATATACATTAAGAATATTATTATTTGCAAATAAAGGACCCTTATGGCTTCGATAATGACTTTTGGAAATAGTACGTACTGCCCATTTTTGTAACTTAAGAATTTGGTCTAAGTATATACGTTTTGAACGAACACCCCAAACCAGGACACCGTATTAATGTATGGAAGTACTTGTCTAATGAACAGTACAGTGTATATAATATTCTTTTTAACTTGTTTATAACCCAATATTGCATTATATTTTCTTAGCGACATTATCGATGTGATATTTCCAAATCAAATTTTTATCAATTTTTATTCCAAAAATTAGGTTGTTTGAGTAATCACAGATCCATCAAGGGCACTATTACCTGCATTTAAACACTATGTTTGAACCATTTGTTGGATCAGCCAGTCTAACCTACCTCAACGCCGCACCCACTTGATTTTAGATCTCATTTTTGGGATGTTTTTGTTAAATACACGTCTCGTTATGTCATATGTTTCCTCTGTGATAACATCCGAAAGTATTTTAGTCTGGATAACAGCATATTGCACAGCAACTGGCTAACACAATTCTTTGCGTTCTTGGCCCGGAATATCGTTCAATTTGTGAGGATTTTTATAAATTTTTAACATGTTGTTAAACATCCGACTTAGAGCCTTCGATTTATACATGACTTGATACGTGAATTGCAATACTTGTAAGATTTACAGACGCTATGAAAATTCAAAAAAGTATAATTCAAGAATTTTCGAAGGTGGATGGGCAAAAAATGTTTTTTATTCGACCGTGGGGTTTATCAGTTATTACTTCAATGAGATAAAAAAAAAATACGACAAAGAGAGCATGACTATTAGTTTAACTTCATTGTCAGTGAATCAATTTAATACAATTTATTAAGGCATGAAAAGTTCTTACAAGGCCATCTCCTTCATGCCTTTTAGATTGAAAGATTTTGCTATATATGATTTTCTATCTGGTTTTGTGTTTAATATCAATGTTCACTCTGTATTTTCAGGATATTAACAATAATTTTCCTTGAACAAATACATTATTTCAATCGCCCCTCTTGATTTTATTTTTTTTTAATTGTAGGTCTATTGTTAATATACATTGCAATATCATACTAACACTTGCATAGAAAACATTGTTTAGTAAAACTAATACGCTACTCAAATCATCAAATTTAATGGACCTCTCTCAAATTAGCTGAAAAAACTGATTATTTTTCTTTTGAATACCCATATAATGCCTTATATTCCAAACATAGCAAAACACCATACAATAATATTTGGTTTCTGATGTACTTACTCATGTACTGATTTTCAATTTGTGCATGTTTGTCCATAAGTTTAAGAAGAATATTGACCGGGAACCTATGTTTCGTTACATTCAATATAACAACATGTTTATGCAGCACTGACCATTGTCCATGGGAGGATTTTTGGCAAATTCTAAATGCATAAATGATTTTTTCGGGCAGTTGTGAAGTGGATTCATTTTGTTCTTTCACACATAAGGTAGTCCTATCTTTAGGAAAGTTTGTCCTGTGTATAACTCATTTTGGAAAATTAGACTTTGGGTCATTGTTGCCCTCTGGTATTCAATTATGTTTCGAATTGCATAAAAACTTCAAATTTGAAATATGTTATACGTTGTGATCTGTTTTTACCAATATGAAGCTTAGCAATCACAGTTGATGCTTAAAACATTATGCATAGTGTTAGACAAGGTGGCCTCTGGGCAATTTTGATGAGAAAAGAGACGAGAATCCTTTGAAAACAGATGTACAGCAGTCGCCGGTTTGAACATCCATTTTCCGGTAGTGTGAAACTCTAACTCAAAAGGTTATGCATTTACCATAGAAGCTTAGAACATTGGTGCCTTCAAGGTGTTTTACATAATACTTGTGCGAAGTTAAAATTCCCTAAACGTAAAAGAATATTACTGCAGTGATATGAACATTCCACCTCAAAATGCACAATATGATCTATTTTCAATTTTACGATATAGATTAGATTATAAGCGTGTACGCTCGTATATATATATAGATCAAGTTTTTACTGTTCAAGTTTTCAAGATTCCAGATTCAAGATTTCAAGATTCAAAATTTATTTCAATAACACATTCAAATAGCACATTCAAAACAACTTAGAATAAACAAAACAGTATGTTAAAAACACAATAAAAGAATGGTATTGAGGAGATGGCAAAACAAAACAGTACCGTATGTTAAAAACACAATAAAAGAATGGTATTGAGGAGATGGCAAAAGGTCAGTAAGGCCCGAAGGGCCATCCCCTAAGTAGGGCCTAAGTTACATACGATAAAAGAGTATGGCCTAAAAGATACAAAACACACATTCATAACACAAGACTTGCCCAAAACAACAAAAAATGGTCATACATTATATTAGCAAAATTTAACTTCTGAATATTTGCTTTAATTATTACCACTAACTTTTCAAATGATGCAAAACATCTCGACATGTTTTTAAAAAAATGTTGATTGTCTTTAAAATATGCAGATTTATTTCACACTTCCTATCATTTTCTTTATGAAACTTAGCTAGTATTTTGTAGTGAGCACAAGGATTGTTTAAAAATCAATTTCGGTAAATTACGACCTTGACATGTATTTTCACCTGTAGCGCAAAATGAAGTTTCTGGCATTTACTGCTTATACTGGCTGGACATGCACATATTATTTTTTACGAATTATCGACATCTCATTGTAAATAACGGGATATGCAATTTTTCTTTGATTGTAGATTGGTAAGATAATTTTCCGACGGAATCCGATGACGACAGATATCGTGATCGTTATGAGGTTATCAATTATGCCATAGGCAGGATGTTATAATTGTTGCTCTTTAAACCTTTTATATGTACTGAAGATCTACTTTATAAAACCAACCTACTGTGAGATGAAATACTTGCACTTATCACAGTCAATAACATATAAAAGCTAAATTTTCTTTCTAATGAGTTTAGTAATCCAGCAAAATTAGTTTTTGAAAGAGATTTGTAAATTTAATGGAGATATTAGTATTGCTGCGGTAGTGCGTGTATGCAAATTAAAACTGTATCGTGGTCGACTCGGCCGATGATGAAATCGGAGAAACCAAACAATGCTGCCTTATATGCTTATTGCGGAGATGCCAATATTTGGAAATGATACCTTACACTAAACGATTCTTCGGAAACAACAAACTTTTATAGAACTTGTAGAAATCACGTATTCAGTAAGTTTTAGTCCTATATCCAGAGGGAATAACAGGCAGGTGCAAATGAACACAGTAAATATCAACCCAGTTTGAGAGGTGTTTTTAAGTTAGCTAAACATGCTGACAAACACATGCTACGTAAAATACTTGACTTGGAGTGGGAGAAATGAAATAAAGGAGAGAAAAAAACTAAATAACATATGAAATCAAACTTCCAGTGTTTTCAGTACGTGATGTATCAGGTGAAAATAATGAGATGAATAAAATAATTATTGAGAATAAAATTGATTTATGCTTTTTAAGATACAAGTTTATGCATAATTAAAAGGCAGAGACAAAAATGTTATGTGTGTTAAATTTCCAAGTGCAATCGTGTTAATGTTCCAGTCATTATTATCATAGGTTTCAGTGTGAAAAAAGTGTTCGCACGATAGATTGTCAAGATAGATACCTGATAAGTTAAAAATGTCAAAATCAATGTCACAGTCATTTTTATATTCTATTCAGTTACGATGGTGTTGAAAAAAATATTATTGATCGCAGTTTTGATCATGTACTCGACTCGAAATGAGCTAAAAATGCAAACAAGTTGAGTGTCCTCAAGCCAGTTTACTAAGCAAAACCCCCGGACATTGTTCTTTAATTCAATTATCAGTTCTAATCATAGAATATCACCACAATACAGATTTGTAATAACATGGCATATCGACCACTGTACACGAGACATGCATTCTGGAGTAATTCAATACATGTATGGAAGTTAAGCATATTTTTTTGGTCTGAACAGATGCAATACCGAGTGAGTCAATAAAAGTGCAATAGTTGAAATGGGTGCCATACCGTATTTAAAGAACAATATAAACACTAAAAAATATTTGTTTTTTTT
>JXSR01S010843.1:38041-48537 GCA_000969725.1 Ophiothrix spiculata
TCAGTTCCTTAGTTTTGGACTAAGCCCATTTTTATCCTCTGGAAAAAATGCCAATGTTCCATTTCAGAAATTTCAGTGTAAGAATAAAATTTTCACAGATAAAAAAACCCAAACATTATTTTTTAAGGAATCAAATTTCACTTCAGTACAACATTAGTCACATCCCGTTTTGTGCATACAAACCAATATAAATTGTTGTAGTGTTAAGTTACAGAAACGTGACCACACTGAGGAAGGCACAAAGGTTTATAAATCATATAAACAATATATACACATACATGACTTTATGAATTCTAAAATGTTAACTCTTTATTATAACACATAAAAACTTTCCTGCCATTTGATTGGGCAACACTAGATCACATGATATAAAATATTTATAGATTAATAACTGCGTATTACTTGACGCGAGTGAAATTGTACAACAATAATGCACCGCGTCCTGAAGTTGAAGTTGTCCGCACTCACGAGGTGCAGCCGAGTGAGTTGGACAACTTCGACTTCAGCACAAGGTGCATTATTTTTGTACAATTTCATGAGCGCCAAGTAAAGAGCAGTTATTAATCTAATTCATACACGACAATGATCAGAATAAAATTGCAACAAAATTAAACGGCATAATTATTTTAAAATGTGTTTGCTATTTCAATAAAACATAGAAAATACAACCATCCATCGTCTCATGTTAATCATTATAATTTAGATTTACCTTTCTTATAAAATGAAACTTAACATACAAGCGCGAGCATGTTACGCGAACGCGTGTATGGAATTGTACAACGCACTACGCGATACGCAGCGTGCAACTAGACGAGATTAATGAATGCGTATAAGTTATCAACTGTCCAAATAGATTTACAATTTCAACGCGTACTTAACGCAGAGTGTACGAATCCCTGATATCCACCATCCAGTTAAAAAGGTACAATAAAATGTTCCCATGGAATGGATGATGTCACCATCGCGAACCATGGAAACTTTTTGGATGGGTTGAGAATTCTCTCCAGCTACTGCTATAAGAATATATTATTTTCAAAAAAATTTATGTCAGGAATACTTTTGTGTTACATAAAACAAATATTTCTCGCTTGTTATTCGAGGAACGAAGGAAAATACCTGCCCTCTTTGCGTGAGATCAGGTTGTCATGTGAGTGCAAGAAAGTCATATCTGCAATAGCTGCCACTTGGTCTTTAATTTGGATTGCACACTGTATAATCTCCAGTCTTGGGCAGTGGCTCTTGAACCCGGGGGATAACTTATATTTGTGGTATCAGTTCTAAGTAACATTAACCGACTTTTGCATGTACATGCAGCATGTGCGTTTTTTGTGCGACACATGCCATATATATTTGTCAATATTACCGATCTTTTATTCATTGTATTTAATACAGCGAAACCAAGTTTGTAGCATTGTTAATCTATTTTTTTTGTTAATCTAAATTACAGAAATAAGAACTATGTTTTTAAAAATATGCCCTTTAAAAAAAAATATAGCTGCATAATCTTGTAGCAGTTCTACAAATAGTACACAGCCAGTGTCCAAATATTGGAGAAAACACATAATGGCAGCATGCACATAGTGATCAACTTTCAAAATAAGCCAGTCACTAATTATCTTATCCAAGCTTTTTCTTAATCGGGCACGGAACAGGAGTCAGATACTTGAAAGAGTGGCTTCTGGTCCTGAAAAATTTCATAAAGAACCAGGAGATGTGTTTATTTATTTATTTAAGTTTTCTTTCTTTATTTATTTAAGCTTTGTTTAAGGACCGGGAACCATCTTCTGATGACTATGCATGTTTTTCAAAAAATGTCTATGTTTCCAATCATTTTCTTCACAAATTTTGACTCATACTAGAGATGAGAAATTGTCTTAAGGTAATACCGGGCACTGTAGTAAGGAAAACATTGTAGCCTGGGTCTCATTTTTCTGTCCAACCAGGCGCCAAAAGTCGGGAACCATAGGGCAAAAATCGCCCGACGCCTGTTTAAGAAAAAGCTTTATCTTATCCCTGGTATAATTCAAACCACACAAATAACTTACCTTGGGTCTCGAAATCAAATGAAAATTTTACAAATAAAGATCTTAACACAAAAGGAAAAAAAAGAAATTGATTTATCTGAAAAATGCAGATATCATTTTTTTGCATTCACATGACGATTTATACCTACAACATTAATTGAATAGACCACTACTTTTCACCTCCATGTTACAACCATTAAAGACTTAGAATAACCAGAAAAACTAAAATATACAAGGAACAATGAATATAAAAAATGATAGCACCACACCAATATGTTTTGCTCCGTCTCTGGAGCATAGAATAACAATCCATTAAATCCAGAATTAGATATACTTTTTTATCAAATAAGTCTTTCAAAATTAGCCATTTCTGGCTATACTTAAAACATGCAATGAAAATGTGCAGACAGCTCAGAAAATACTAAATGACAACCTCTTTTGTGAACCAACCCTGAACATTGCAAAAAATGTGACTGTCCCTCCCAAACCTCCAGTAAAGTTGGCCCTTGGTCAATTTTGTTTAATTGCAGATTCAAAAATATCATATTTCTACCTACAAAATTATACTTGTTTCAATTTCATATAACCCCCAGAAGTTGAATTAGAATTCTTCCAACCATGATTTGAATCAAGAGTATGTTCGATTTATCAAGCATAAAATAGGTTTATACAATGTAAATTTACATTTAAAATCAAACGTACGCTTGATTCAATGAAACGTACGCTTGATTCAATGAAACGTACCGTTGATTCAAATCTTTATGAAATGGGCTCCAGAATATGTAAAACGTGAGTCAGAAATTTTAATTTTATGCACATTTCAAATTCAGTGGTATCTAAAAATTTGGTTTTAAAATACAGTTGAAGTCGCTTAATTGGGACACCTCGGGAGTAGCAAAAATATCCTGATTAAGCAAAGTACAGAAATCCCTATTTTAGTTTATTTCAAATGTGTAAAAATCTTCATTTTATCAGTACATAACTTTTCTAATTATTTTGCCCTGTACCTCAAAATACAATATGCTTGATGTTTGTGGTCAACGGTCACATAAAATTATTTCTATCCCATGGTACATTTATAGGTTAATAAATGCGCACTTATACGCGAGTGAAATGAGACAAAATCAATGCAGTCAATTTTGGTGCTTCCAATTCGCGAAGCCCGTAGGGGCCGAGTGCATTGGACAGCAATCAAAATTTACCGCAAGTGCATTGATTTTGTCTCATTTTATGAGCATAATGAAATGCTAATTTATTAATCTAATTCATAGTAGTATACCAAGATTTTAAATCCGGTTTTATTTCCACATCACGGGGTTGGCCGGATTCACCTCACACTCTTCCTCCACCTCACCCGATTCAACCCCGTCCTCCCTCCTTAACCCAACCCTCTTACTCTCCTCCTCCACCTGCATCCTCCAAGTCTTCTTCAGTCGCCCTCTCCTCCTCAAACCACCCACCACAATCTCAAGGGCCCTTCTAAGAACATTCCCTTCGTCCTTCAGCACATGCCCCTACCAACACACACTATTCGCTTTCGCCAAACTGTCCACAACTTCCTCCACACCCAACATCTGTAGTGCCTGATATGTGAATCAAGCTCAGATACCCCTGACTGTGGAACAATCTCCCTCTCCAATGTTGTATTTTTTTCAAGTTGAAGTCTCTTCACCAGTCTTAGTAAGAGACTCCTGGAAGCTTCTGTAAGCCTGTATAACTCCTTGTGGATCTTCAAGATGCGGGTAGTGGCTGATGTGTGAATCTAGTTCAGATACTCCTGACTGTGGAACAATCTCCCTGAATAAAATACAACAAAAATAATAAAATGCTTAATTGGGGAAAAAACACAGCGATATGCAATAATTCTTATGTAATAACACCATGTATTGAAGTTGGAAAACTGCAACTTTAACACAATGTGCATTATTTTGTGTAAAATTTCTCAAGCATAATGGAAAGAGAAGTTCCTGGAGGGGAAGCTATTTATATTGACAAGGTATATGTATATGTGCCTGCCTTTTGGGTGGGTATTCCACAGATTTGGTATAGCGATCGGTTGGTTTTCATCTCAGATGAAAGCACCCAATTTTCATAAATTGGGTGCTTTTGGGGAAAATTTGCAAAAAAAACCCCACCCAATTTGAGCAAAATTGACTGATTTTCCATCAAAATTGGTATACTAAATGTACTAATGGGTGGGTTTTTGAGACAAAAATAGGTACAGAGGTGGTCAGTTTTTCAAAGTCCGGCAGGCACATACCCGTACAATTTTTTTTGAAGAAGCCCCCCCCCCTTGCAGATGATATACAAAGTGCAACTGGATGAAACAACAATTAATAAATAAATAAATAATATTTATAGAGGATAGCCTCATCAGTGTCTAGCACTGCTTTCCATGTGGGTCCTCTGTCAGATGGTCAGAATTATTTGCCAGTTTACGATGTAGGAGGAAAACCGGAGCGCCCTGAGGAAACCCTACGGAAGCACTACAGAACTATGGACTGGCAACCAATTGCACATACAGCACATAATGAATGTGTTAAAAAGTTGTTTCAGTGCATATTCAATGCAGAGTGTATGAGTGATTTCTAAGCAATTTCTCCTTATATTCTTTACCTGTATTTGGGCAGAAAGGTATGAGTTGGGTTCACCAAATCTGCTGGACCATATATAAGATGCACTGCAAAATTCAAACAATAACATTGGAATCAGTTTGGGCAATATAGTACAATTCAAGTTCATGTATCACATAGTCATGCAAGTGCAAGAAAGTCACATGTGCAATTATAGCTGTCATATGGCATAAATTTCCATTCCACTTAGTATAACTTTCCGTTCTGGGTCAGTGGCTCTTGAAATGGTTCTTCAGGTGATGGGTGTTATTTGAAGAACCATTTTAAGAGCCGCTGCCATAAGGGAGAGAATCTTTAAGCAATTTTACGCATTCTAGTGGTAAGGTATCAAAAAATATTACATATGGCAGCCATTGCAGATACAACTTTCATGCACTCACATGACAAATTACACTACTTCTATACTAGTTGTCGCTTTGTAGTTTTGTCGCTTTGCAAGTTGAATTCAGATAAACCTTGTCAAATCACAGAATGTTTGTCGCTATTTAATTGTATCACGGATTAGAGTTGCTGCTTTGACAACCAGAAGCGTCAAGCTCCTACAAAAACATGACGTAGTAATAGTCAAATCTACATGAGTATGGAAGCAGCATTAGTCTCCCTGTAACCAAGTGACATTGAAGAGCAACTTTCTAATACACAGAGATAGAAGGATTTTTAGGATGTGCTAATTTTAAGTCTGAAAATCCACCACTGATTGCTCATAAAATGTCCATACTATAAGGAGCATAGTCTGACTTAAACAAAAAAGTAATTTTCAATTTCATATGAAAAATCACAACTTTAAGAGGCTTTATTTTAAAATTTCAGTCCAATTAAGTCCAACCATTTTTATTTTAAGAACAATGTCATATTTTACCATTTCATATTTTTATTTAAATCTTCAAAACAGAACATGTTTCATTTGTAAAATTTCACACAGGTCATGAAATAATATGAATAATATTTTGGTACATTAAGAATCTAACAGAGTTAGTTGACGCAAATGGACCATACTCCTTTCAACAAATAAATCAGTTTTGTTATGGTATTATTTACTAATAAATATTTTAAAAAATGTTCGCTTTATGCACTCACATGGTATCTTTGTATCTTGCAGAGCGGAGATCCATCGGTTCCTGTTCTGAAAGCGCTGTGGAATATATTTGATCAGACTGAAATAAAGCAAACATACGAAACAGAACATACATGTATGTACATTAAGGGTGTTGTTGAGACCATTTTTTCATGTCGACATGTTGCAATAATTTTTTTTATAAAATGCTGAAGTGAACAATAGCCCATGAAGAATAGAAAGAAAAAACTATCATAATCTGTACTGCACTATGATAGATATCTCCATGGCCTAATCAGTGGTTCACAGCAAAAGGAGAACTACAGTGCTGGGGAAAAGCTTTAAACACATGACATAAGATATGAATGCACTCTCCTCTTAAAGGGTGGCACACCATTACCAGAGATGTCACTGACCACTTCATCTGGCAAGCTATTCCATATATGTACTAGGCCTAATATGTACGGCTGCATGGATGAAAGTCCGGACAGTGGAAACAGTTCGACATAAAATTGATAACAAATAGTTTGTTTTTTGTGGGAAAAACAAAATTGTTTCCATGACACAGGTTAGTACTGCTGCCAGGTTCCTGAAGCATTCTCAATGTAAAATAAGATTGTTACACAGCAAGAATCCCTGTTTTCAGGTGCTTACCCATTAGTGACCAGATAGCCATCATTGTATCGCATCAAGGCATAGTGGTCATCAAATTCCTCTTCAGTTGGTTTGGTTTTGTTGCCAAAAACTTCCCCAAAACTAGAAACAGAAAAGAAATAAATCAATATCATACAACAATATTTCAGATACGGTACATAATGTTAATGCATGACCTTTGACATTTGTGACTTTCCTTCTTGGGAGGAAAAAATTTGGTACAATAATTTGACAATGGGGAAAGAAATTGGACTTGAATTAAATTTTTGTTATGTATATTTTCTTGTTGTGAATACAGAGGGTGTTTTAAGCACTTCCCACCATTTAATTCAAACTGCTATTCCTGTGCTATTTCCACAGCTTAAAACAGCACACTGAGTGAACCAACTGCATAGACTTATATGATAAAACTACGGATGGAAAACTTGATATAGAAAATTTATTATTTTGTCTAAGTGTGAATGAAAAGGACCTTCAGAAAAGAGATAATAACAGCTTGATATCAATGCAAACAAATTTCACATGGACAGAGTTTTTCATTTCCAAAATCAGTTTGAAATAGAGTAAATTCAAACTGTTTACCATACAAATGAATGCAGTAGTGGAGTGACCTTGGTTAACATTACATTGGGTCTACAGAGTGTTGCTGTGTGTTATGGGAAGAGCTTAATTCACCATCTGTTGTGAATATAAACCTTTTTAGCCCACATTTCTGTTGAATTTATTGCTTCTGTTAAAAAGGGACTCAATTATTTCAAACCAACTTGGACAGCCAATGGCCCATGATATTTAGGTATTTATCAAAGTTGTGAAGACCCTGACTAGTTACCTGTAAATTTTGTTCAATGGTTGTAGCAAGGTCACCAATCCTACATTATGGATACAATATACCAATTAATACATATAGTGACCAAACATGCCTCTCTTAACCAGGTTACGCAAGAATCAACTAAAATCTGCTGCAAATAAAAGTTTGTCCCTGGTCTATCAATAGCTTTGGAACAATATACCTATATCCATCCGAAATGCAGCCACACTTCAGCTTTTAAAAGGGGTTTAAAAACACATTTATTCCAAAAGTAGATCTTTTTGTTCTGTATATATCATATTTATTATTTCTTTGTATTGTCTGATGTTTATGTAAAGCGCTGTGATCTAAAGGAACTGGCGCTATAAAAATGCCATGTGTATGAATGTATATATGTGACCCGTCATATCGAAAAGTACCTTAAGGGTCCCAAAATGAAAATTTATTTTTTTGGTCTCATCTGAAAAATTATATTTTAAGCTTTAAAACGACACCTTGATTTTGGTTATTAGATGTTCGGTTGCAAAGTTACATCCAAATTGGTGAAAGGCATCAGGTTGATTCAGAAAACTATAGTTATGAGAAAATCAAGTTTCAAGTTTCTATACTGGAAAAACTTGAATGGAGAAAGGATTTTTATCTCGGTTTTTAAAACGTTTGTCTTATGTTTTCAATGTTGGAACCAGATTAAAATGATAGAATACACTTCAAAGGTAACGTTTCAGATGAAATTAGAAATTCGACCTCGGACATGATTTTTGACTATGCTCAGCTTCAATATCCGTATCTCGTAATTTACAACGCCGACCTCAAGGTATTTTTAGATATGACGGGACACATATATATGTACAACCATCAAAGTTCCTGGGTCATACATCCAGTAGGTGTGCCATATGTCAATTGCACATGTTGCGTTAGTTGACAAAAACATTGTATAAAATTACCTCTTCTTGAAGATCATTTTGTTGCTGGCTCTCATTACAATTGGTGCTAGCCATGGATTAAGTAACATCTATTGACAAAATATGCATACAAAACACAAATGCATTATGGGTAAACAACATTCTATAGAGCTTTTCAAAATCCATTTTGAATTTTTAGGGATATTAGATATGGACAACCAATTAGACCTACATGTAGACACAGGCTCATTATAATTTATTGGAAAAGGTATACTTTAGGTCCCATCCAAACCTATATCCTAACCCTAACACTAAACTCTAACCCTAAAACTAACCCTAACCCTACACCCTACACCCTAACCCTAACCCTAAATTAAACCTAACCCTAACACTAACCCTAAAATTATGGATGGGACCTAAAGTACACTTGGTCCAATTTATTATATGCAAATTTGGGAGCAAAGCTAGAATCTGAAAAATGGGCAGAACAAAATTAAAAAAAACACCTTACAAGGATTTAAATAAAATTGCAAAAATTAATCAATGTTGGCCAAAAAAAATACGGATCAAACATGATTTCGACAAACTAAAAATATTTAGTGTCTTCTGGTCAATATGGCACTGTATTTCTCTCCACTTGGGGCTATCAAGGCTTGTGCTTTATGCATGGGCTTGGGGTTCTATGACTTTGTCATGTAAATTCCATGTGTCCCGCTATGGACAAGACCAACCAACAAACAAAGTCTGCCAAAATGTAAATTCCGAGTTGGGCATGTAAAAACAGGGCAGTGTTTTTTCCTAATATCACAATAAATTAAAAACAATGTTGGTAATATTCTCACCTTTTGTATAGGTCTTGGCTTATGTGTATCAGGGATGATACCTATAAGTTGAAATGAGTAAAAAAAAAATGGTATTAAAATTATCATTCATCAAAAATTAAAACTTTTAACACTTCACAAAAAGTCAATATTCTCAGCACAATCTGGTTTACACACTTGATAATTTAATTTACTTTTTCTATGCTGTTTTAATACAAATTTCTACAAAACAATTTTTTGGCCTGCATGCACAAAAACAGTTTAAAGATAGACCTGATTTAATGGTCATATTATTTCTTTATAAAATAGCCTTTTCTGCTTTTGTTACTTTCAGCTTTAAGAGATTCAAATACTTTTTTCTAAATTTGAAACTTTGGCAAAAATAATAATTTTGCTGTGATGCAATTTTCACTTAAACCAGATCTACCTTTAAGAGAGGGGTTTAGTATGGAGAGGGGCACCCTTCAATAGCCCTTTCGACAACTTTTCCAAGCGTATGCCAACATGTGTTGCACACCATATCATAGCCATGATGCCTAGTTTTGAAAAACACATTTTTTTCCGGGTGCTATGGTAACCAAGCTTGACCTCTGATTGGCTAAAACCGAAAATTTAAACACTGTGCCAACCCTATTTCTATCTCTAGGGTCCATGGCTCTGTGCAGCTCTATTCATCCATAAAATCAAAACACATAAGATTCTGTGCTCTCACCTCCATTCATTAGACATACACTCTTGATCTCCAACTCTGCTTTACTACCGTCATCAGTTTCTACAATTTGTCTGCAAAGTCAAAAAAATTCTAGTTACCGTAATTTCCGGAATATAAGCCGCGGCTTATACGTTGATTTATGTCCCGATTAAAGTTCATGCGGCTTATACGGCGCGCGGCTTATACGACGCATGTTGAATCTTAAATGCCAAGGATCGTCAATTTTGCATGCCGATCAGAAATGTTGAAATCCAAAAATGTTTGCGTCAGCAACATTTTAAATTAATATTGTCTTTTTATTTCTGTTGTGTAATGGTGTTTCTTTACTTTATATGTCACAAAGATGTAAATGTAATGATGATACATGTGTTGAAATATCAATTATACATAATCTTTATTTAATAAATTCAACGTTTCGTGCCGATAATGACGGCTTGATCGTCAAAATTCACTTCAATTAAAACTGTAATATTTCCACGGTAAACGTTATCCTAATGTATCGTACTCAGATAATAATAATAATAACATATAAATCAAAGTCCAACTGAGTTCATGACATATAGTATGGTATTTTTGTTAAAATACAAATAATAGAACAAATCATAGAGAGGGTATTCCCTTTCTACATTATCCCGTCAGTCCCGAAATCATTTGCAATTAATTACGCAAGTCGGACCAAAATGTCAGAGCTGCTACACGGATGTACCTTACGTATCAGACAGCATTGGCGAAAACTAGATTGTGCCGCTTCCAGCTGGTTACAAAGGCTGACTGTGGGAATCTGCTTACGATCATTATGGAAGTAGTCAACTATTATACATTTTTAATTACAGATTTGAAAACATTTAACTACTATAATATGCATCTCCAATCTTTGTAAATTTATAC
>JXSR01S010845.1:0-20080 GCA_000969725.1 Ophiothrix spiculata
TAAACTACCTAGTAGTCCCCATTACGGCCGTGATATGCCCAATTATTCAGCATAGAATTGCGGTCTCATAGTCATGGATCGCCCGACTGTCAAAAATACTGCATTGCGCTACGTCACTGTGTCCCAGGATTCCTTGCGCGCGCGAGCTAAAAATAGCCACGGGGGCTTTTCCAAAAGCTTCGAACAAGTTCAGTATCGCTGCAGGGCAGAAACTTGTTTGTTCATTAAGCTTAGTTTACAAACACTAAAAATGGCACCAATACCGAAACGTAATATGCAAAATTAGGACAAAATTCGACTACAGTAAAAAGATAGGTAAGAGTCTTGTAAGAGACTTGAAAACTGATTTTTAAGAATTTTATTGTATCAAAAAAGGGCAAAAAATACAAAGCAGAATAAAGCGGAATTTGACATTTGTAAAGCAGAAAATTGTTGGCCTTAGGTTAAGGTTCCTTATCCCTAGTTCACGATCCTTATCTTAAGATAAGGCCGCCTTATCCTAGGTTAACATCCCTTATCTAGAGTTAAGGCTCCTTATCCTTAATTAACGATCCTTATCTTAGGATAACGCCACGTTAACCCCAGATAAGGCCGCCTTATCCTAGGATAACGCTCGTTAACTAGGGATAAGGCGAGAATGATACACTTGTGCTTCCATACACGCCGCGCCACTAGCACAATCACACGAACGTTTTTCCTGTAGCTCTGGTGATTTTTTTTTTCTAAGATTTATTCAGTATTTATTTGCTTTTTAACTTATTCTGGACTTGACATTTTTGTATACGGATTAATTGTGATACCATTGTATATGGCAACCCAGGAAACCTAAAAAAATGACACCAAAATTATCGTCATTGGTACAAGTCGAAATATACCTTGTTATATGTTGTGGAAGTCAGTTTGGCGGCCATCTTGGATTTCTCAAAATGCTCAATAGTGCAAATTTTGCATCATTCAGTTCTGGAATCTATGGGTCTCAAAGATTAAGAATCAGTCAAGAACAATTGTGCGGACTTCATTTTGCCGTTAAGCCCAAAATCAAGGTTTTTCCCACATACTATAGGCAATGATTGTAAAAACAATGACAGTGTGTCGTACGTTTGCTGTACCTAATCTAACATGGCAGGTTTATGTTATTCTAATGTATCACGGGTTTTTTTTTGTTTTTTTTTCAGAATTTGTGGACGTGGAGAGAGAGATATTCGATTGTCCTGACTCCGACGAAGAACTTCCTCTGTGGCAAATTTGCAACAACTACCCAGATTGCCCTGACGGAAGCGATGAGATATATTGCACAAAAACTTGTAAGAATTGCTTTTTCCTGTCACGACTAGCATCTTGGGAAGCTATCTGTGGAATAGTTTGCAAACAATGGAGCGGTCCACACGGGAGTAACTCATTTGAACTTATCTGCACATCCAAAGTTCAGATCGGGGCCTTTGATGCCCAAATCTCCTTTACCCCAAGCAGAACAATAATGGTGCTGTCCAGCGATTTAATCACTGGAACATCGCTCGACGTTTACCGATACGCAGTCTTTAGATTCCAAAGTACACTACAATAGACCTTTTCAAAACGCGACTTTCCGATAATTTCCGAAGCTGATTTTACACTTTCCGGCAATTGCCGACAGCAAAAGTGACTCTTCAACACAATAACCAGAATGTTAAGTTCGCGTTCTCGTTAACTGGTTGCGTACGAATTCGAACTTGTCATTAGCACTAAAGAGTCACTTTTAGTGTGATCGCCCTGATGTGACTTGCAATCTTAAAAGCTTAATCAGCCGATTTCAAATGGAAATTTCACTCTTTGTGTTGGTGAGCTTATGGTACCATCAGCCAAAAGTTGTTCAGAATTAATGTATCTAATAAATGTATTGGTCTGGTTCTATTTATTCACTTTTATTGCACTGAAATGCGAGAGGAGAGAATTTTCGGAAAATATTGTTGACAAAACCGTGCATACTAATGAGCTTGTACGTGATTGGTTGAAAAAATGTCCATGTGATCAATGTTCCGGAGATTTTCGAATGGATTTTTAAAAGGTCTATTATAGTGGTGTGTATCGGTCGACGTCGCACGTTGCAGTGATGAAATCATTGGACACTGCACGTACCAAACGCAAAAGCTTTTTACAAGAACGCTTTATAGATGCACGCGCCTCTCAGCCGATTTGAACTAATAAATTTCACTGATTACTTAATTCAGTGCACTTTCATAGTCTATTATAAATATAATGAAGTTTTCGGTTTGAGAGTTGCAACTTAGATAATTCAAAATTTCGACTTACATAAGTCGAAATTTTGAGTAGCAACTCAAAATGATACAAACAAAGCTTCGTAGCCGCCGCAATCCGTTTGCGTGGAAGTGTGATTTCAGCTACAATGATCGTTTGGGTTGAAACTATTAAAAACGCATTCGAACAAATAGATGCGCTTAGTATAAAGTCAGCATAAGAGTCGTGGAAGCCCGCCGGATGATAGCACTAGGCAACGCGTGTCTCTATCGAAGGCGTTAAATTTTTGCCACACACAAAAACACACACACACACTTCTTTACTTTGACTTTAACCTCGTATTCTATTTTATATGTTTCAGTGTGTCCTCTTGGCTCTAGACCATGTCGTCTTGAAGATCAATGCATTGAGACTGCTCGCGAATGTGACGGATTCCCCGATTGTAGAATAAATGGCTTCGATGAACGCTTATGTTCTAATATCACAGGTAAAGCTATGATGAAAAATCTTCATATACGAATCTCCAATTTAATGCTTTGCAGAGCCGTTAGTACGAAGAGTTCGCACAACGGGTATGCGCCGACCGCAGAGCATTGTGGCAAATTATGCCTTCATCGAGGTAAAATGGCAGCGTCCGTGTCACCATGATGTCACATGGTTCCTTTAGAAAGTACGCTATTAAGATTACCCGTTGTAATCCGAAATTTTGATGTAAGCAACCAAATTTCAAATTTTGCTTTATGGTCATTCAAAATTCGAAAACATAAGTATAACGAAAAGAATAAACGATATAACAAACATGATAGAAAACAAACATGATATGTTAAATAAATACTTGTTAATAGCTGTTTATTATTATCTATTTCTTTTAAAGCGTGCCCACACAGCTATTGGAAGTGCCCCGATCGACCGATATGCATTCCACTCTATTATAGATGCGATACAGTTGATGATTGCGGAATTCTGCCTGGGCAGGAAGTTTCTGGAGATGAATTTGGATGCGCAGGTAAATAAACATGATGTACAATCTTGACGCGGGAATTGCCATTGGGATGAAGCTTGGTTGATCAGTTGATAGCGTATATTAGAAGGCCATATAAAATATTGTTCATCGCCTACTAAACGTTGCACGTGCATGTACCCTGTGAGGATATGCGTTACTGTTTGAACTCTTACGAATTTTTTGTCATACGACGAATCTAATTATTCTTTTACTATTCAGGTTATAAATTATGTTAGTGGTCAATCGGTCATTGGCATTGCCACATTTGCGCATCAATATAGTGCGATTTGTATCTAACCCATATGATGTTGTTCTTTTTGCAGACGGGATTGTAAGAGCCCCGGATGATCCCTTTGTGGATGTTGATTGGTACACACCCTATAAGGACATTTTATCAGACTCTGCGATTTTTGAAGATTTTGCCCGGAACTATTATCGTTACAACTCATTCAATCGAGTCAAGGTACTGAAATTACTGCAATGAAAATGATGAAAGGTATTCAAATTTTAGTAGATATTTGTTGTCGAAAATTAGTAGATATCCTATACCTCAGCAGCGAACAGATCCAGAGGCTTGTTCTTGTTATTATTATTATTATTATTATTATTGCTGGTTTTTTTAACCCTTGGATTGGCGAGGGTTAATGATCAAAGCCAAACAAAGATTATTATTCACTAAAATGTTTAACTTTTGATTCATAAACATGTGACTATAGGAGCTTAACAGATACCAAAATGTTCTCAATTATTACAGGGTGAGAATCCAGTTGATTGGAAAAGCTTCTTTACATTTAGTACCCATCCGGATTACCAAGATTTATTAGATGTCCTGTACCTCAGCAGCCAGGAGATCCAGAAGCTTGGACACCAAATGGATGACTTTATACTGGAATGTACATACGATCAGATGCCATGTACCAAGGAGTAAGTGTCATTTTCTTTTTAAAACCAATTAGAGAAGCTATTATCATTGAATAACATCGTCATCCAGGACTGGAAGTGGTACTCCCTTATTTTTACAGAGCGGTTCTAATTTTTAGTAGGTGCCAGCTACCGTCACGTTTTTAATGATTTTGCTCCTAGCAGAAACCCCTCAGCAACAAATCGATATTCAAACTATTCTAATCCTCAGGTAAAAGTGTACATCTTTTTAGATGTCATTTAGCAATACCCCGGCGTTATTAATTCTTCAAAAGCACATTACAAACCGCTGAATCATATTTTGTATTTTTATAGAAATTTTACCCGGTTTGAGACTGACGATTATGGAAACTGTTATACGTTCAATTTTAATCCAACTGGTGAAGACACATATTCAACAAAAACAGGCCCAGCTTATGGTAAGTTATTAATCTCAAAAGTAAAACTGATCTTTCACAACTATTCGCGAAGTCAATGATAAGACATGATGGAAAGAGAAGAGCCCCACACCAAGATAACTTTGCATAATTCAAGTAAGAAAACTTACTATTGGAAGCAATAGACCTTTTCAAAATCCATTCGGAAATATCCGGAACATTGATCACATGGCCATTTTTTCAACCAATCACGTACCCAGATAACATTGAGATATTGGGCCAATATTGACCCAATATATGTTGAATATTGGTCCAATATTGGCTACAAATATTGGTCCGATATTATCTGCTCATCGGCCCAAAATTGGTCCAATATTGGGGTTGGGCCAATGTTGGGGCAATATTGACCCAATATATGTTGAATATTTCTAGCCCCAAACATGTCAATTTTGTATTGGGAACACCGGTCATTCTTTCTGTCAGAGAAACTCCCAAATGACTACACATTCTTTAAATGTCTCCTACACTCTAATCTAAAAAAAAAGTATGAGTATTATCTTCAATAAATGAAAACCCATCAAGATAGTGTGTGATGAAACTACATTTACTGTAAATAAGAAATCATCAAGGTAGTGTGTGATAAAACTACATTTGCTTATAAGTCTAATTTGGGAATTCAAAAAAGATACGAAAGGCTCAAAGCGTGAACAACTAACCAATGCCCCAATAGGAGTTAAGGAAACGGCATTTGTCAATTAAAAAAAATACCTTGAAACTTGAACCCAAGCAAATCGAAATATTCCATATAAATTGGGAGCAAACGGAAAACGGAATTAATAATCACATTTGTTCAGAAGGCACCGTGTCCCACCAATTGGACAAACTTCGCTGCTTGATCAATTGGTCGATTTCTTCATTAAATGATGCTCCTAGAGAATATTACACTAAGCATGCTAAGTGAAAGATAAGGCGCCATTCCCTATGTTGATGGTTTGGTATGACACTAATTGGAGAGCACTACAAATCAGACAATGACCGTGAATCAAAGGGGCTAATAGTGTGGTCAAGCAGTATATATTTCTCTATTTTTTCTATGTTGTTTCCACGTTATACTTCAAACATTCCTAGTCTATTCCAATATGATGACTAGTAAACCCTATTTTAAAGCGCTAAGTAAATCTTATACGAAGAATTCACTCATAGTTAAGTGGAATTTTTCAGTCATCGAAGCAAGACGTATACATTTAAGTGTATTTTTAATAAGCATTAGCTTCAGAATGAAACAATGATTTCAATAATTTCAGGTTTAAGGATGATCCTTAATCTTCAGCAAAAAGAGTATATCAGTTTAACTGGACCGGAAGCAGGTGTCCGGGTGACGATTACACCTCGCGATGTGCGACCATTGCCAGCTGAGAATGGCATCACAATCAGACCAGGAGTTGTTACATCTATTGGTCTGCGATATGTAAGTTGCATCGCAGATATAACATCAAAAGTTTTCATTCATTATGGTAAAATATAGTACAAAAAGTTGGACGCATAAGCCAGCCTTTCAACAAATAAGTAATCATTTTCATCATTTGATCATTTTATATTATTTAATTTTACGTACGTGCTTTTTTGTTCGTTTGGTTGTTTTTTGTTTGGTTTGGTTTCTTTGTTTTGTTTAAGTTTGTTTTGTTTTTGCTCGTATGTTTGTATGCTCCTTTTTGTAGGATCATGTCAATTTAGGGACCCCGTGATATTACAGTGTACTCCATTTTAGTGCAATCGTTTTGTATATAACCACTGCAAACTATTAGGCCTTAAAAAATTAATGTTTTGTTTTATCGTTCAGACGATTTTCGCGAACTGATGAGGAAGGGAGATCCCAAACATATAAATATGGTTTATTGAATGTAACCTTTTTGCAGGAGAATATTTCTCGACTAGGTGGCTTATACGGAGACTGTTACGGACCAGAAAAGAGTTACAAAATTATTAAGCAGGGAACAATTCAGAATAGTGGACCAGAAGCCTACGATAGACAAGTAGGTGCAGTATAATTGACAACAGGGAGTATGGATGACCCGCCCAAAAAAAAACATGTTGCCCAAAAATACAAGTCGCACAAAATAAACTCGCCCCAAAAAAAATGAGTTGTGAATTACTTTTCTGCTTCTGTGAGTGGTAATTAGTTTAATATTAATGCTTATCGATATACGGATTACGTTGTATCAATATCAAAATATTGATTCAATATAAAACACGGGCATGTCGACATCAAAGGGGAACTTTATGGGCGAGCCGTCTTTTGGTTGACTTTGTAAACTTTTGGGCAAGATATGTATTTTGGCGACTTTGAAATTGGACGAGATTTTTTGAATTCTGGGCGACCTTTCACAATTGGGGCGAGTCGTCTGTTGGGCAACTTGACCAAATTTGGGCGACTTGTAATTTGGGCGAGTCGGCTAGCATTCGACAAAAGTACTCTCTCATTGTGTAAGAGAGTGTAAGAGTTAAAATTGTTCGATCATTTTGAGTAAAGTTTTTACTCTATTTGGGGCATTCACTCTTTAAGGAGTCACTGAATGTCACTGTCACTCTTGTACGAGTGACATTTCACTCTGAAAAGGTTTCACTTAATGTTCACTCATTGTTTAGAGTGATCACTGTAAGCACTTTGTTCCAAGTGAGTGAACAGGATTAAAAACAATAACAAGATCCCAAAGAATTATTCGGAAAAGAGTGCTCACTGAGGGCATCAAAACTCAAGTCTTGAGAGGGCCAACTTTGGTATTGAATTATAGCTGAAACCATGGGGCAAAGGGACCCAGCAATGCAATTTGACGCTTCATTCTTTTCTGCATTGATGTTCCTTTTAAGAGCAGCTGCATATCTTTTGTGATGGGACACAGTAGTTTTTCAAATGTTTAATCATTTGGGTTTCTTTTTCCTTGTTGAGAGGATAACAAAACAGTCAAAGGCGTAGTCTTATTGCCATTTTATGTAAGAGTTAAGTGAGGTGTAGTTAATATAAAGTTGCATACTAGGGATCTATTCCATCCTCTGGGAAGTCATACGGAGCCTTTTTTGGTCAAAATTGGGCCAAAAATAGACATTTTTGTATATTTTGTGCAGAGAGGAAGGTTCATAAAAGTAAAATTCGCCTGGAAAGTACAATTCAGAAAAATTCAAACTATCCATTACTAGAAAGAAGAAAGAAACAGCTTTCCAAAACTGTTTACTACAGCTTTATCGCATTTGTAGTTTTGAAATGACAGCTATTTTGAGGTGAAAAATGACTAGTTTTTCAATACAGACAACTCTGAAAAGAGCAGATGCAACCAAGTTTACAATGATGATCAGATGAATCCAGTATTATAGGCCTAATATTTACCACCGACTCATGATTTTTCACTGCAGGTATGCCTCCAAGCCTGTCTTCATGACAATATCAAGACACGTTGTGGCTGCGTGGATACTATTCTTCTGAAGGGTGAGAGATGTATGATCTCCAATGCGACACAAGGTACGGTACAGGAAAAAGGTGTTTTGGAACAACTGCTTGTTCATCTACAATGAGCTATTTCCAGGAAATTTACTTGCTCCGTGGTCGGACAGTCACGTAAAGCCGTGGGTCCCCTGAACGAAAAGACTCCTTCATGGGGTATGCATGTTATGCAAGTACTTGTATCTTTGATTGATTGATTGAAGTTGATTATTAACTTGTTGTTCTTTCAACACTACTGAATAAAGTACATACTTTAGATCCCATCCAAAACTAAATCCTATTACCCTAGCCCCTACCCTAAAAATGTGGACGGGACCTAAAGTATACTTTTTGCTTAGGAATATGAAACATTTGTTGTTGAATTGTTTGATCTATTTATTATTTATATTTTTTGTGTTTTCAAATTCATTATTATAACAATAAGAAGTAAATTTGAAATTGGGCAAAACAAGATTTCACCAACCCCCTCTACCAAAACTGATGACCCCTTACCCCGGGTCCCTTGCACCCATATTTTCTTGTTTTTATAGATTCCTGTAAACAACTGATGTATTATTTACATCACAGTGATAGATTGGGGTGTGACTGTCATCAAGAATGCAGGTAAAACAACGAGTCACACGGCTACTAAAAATGGTCACAATACGTCGTACGAGCAGTGTTTAATCCATCTAATAGGTCCACGCGATGCCCTCGCTGCTCGCTTTGCTCGCTGCTCGTGGTCCTTTTAAAGGTATACTAAACAACGCTCGTAACTGTTCGTACGGGTTATTGTGACCATAGTCTTAAGAATTCTGGATGTTCATGGATGTTTTGTATTGTTGTTGGTGGTGGTGTTTTTTTTTTCTTTTGTTGTTGTTGTTTTTTGGTTTTTTTTGCAATCTCTACGAAGTGTATATGGTGGCATGTCATTAGGTGGGTATGCTAAAAAGATGGTGTTGTTACATTTTTTCATGGGTTCTCCAACTTAATCTGATGTAAATTCACTGCTTCTTAACCTATGGACTTGTTTAATGTCTCATTTGAAAGCTTACACTTTCTGCTATTTGTGGCAGTAATGTGGTCTTCATGTGTTACATAATTTAAGAGAGACAATGGTTTGAACTTGGCAGTACAAGGGTGGTGGTGCCTACGGATGCGGTAGATAGCGAAATTGATACAATATCACCATTTCGGAAGGTTTGATACTGCTGGAACATTCACAAATGGATTCTGTGACCTCAAATACATACAGATAGTCACCAACATGGCTAAAAATTCGTATATAATTACTGTAATTGACTCAATTTATCATTTTTAGATCTTCCTCAGTTCCCTCCCCCCCCCCTCGATCATTTTTTTGGGCAGCACCTTCTCATTTTTTGTCCGATTTTGACAAATTTGGTGTCAAAATGTTCAGGGGATCAAGCTGCATCAAATAAGAATTAGGACAGATGATTTGAAACAACACCATTAACACCAACACCCTAAGGGGTCTGTTTCAAGTTTAATGCATCAAAGTAACTATTAAAGTTTTCATAACATATCCTGAAAAAATGAACTGTTTACCATTAATAATTGCAATTTATGACTTGCTTTGGTAAAAACAGGCAATTTTGAGAAAAACATGTTTGAAAATTACAGTTTGCACTGCCGTCGATGGAGTTATTAACCATTAATTAGCTTATTATGCCAAAACAAAAGTGATATTTGGATAAAAAGTTACTTGAATTGAAAGAGATCAATAATATTAACATCATATCAAAAAATTGGTTTTTTTTACCATTTTGACCATGTAACACATTTTTGACCCACCTCATGAAATGCCACCATATACAAGACACAAGCGTAATCAGCAAATAATGTGTTTGGTATTTTTCTTTTCACGTATGTAGAACACGAACATACAGCAAAACAACATCACAGTCAAAATGGCCTTCCAACGTGTATATGGTAAGTGGTCTGATGGTTAAATACCAAGTATGCACAATTTTAGGTTTATTAGATTTAAACTACAGGAAATGAAAAAAAGTTTAATGTCAAAAAAAACTAATAAAGCTATGTAAGAAACAATTGTTCAGGTCTTTTTTACTACTTTTTTATTTCTAAAATATGGCTACCACGTCCTCTGTTTCTACTTTTACGGTAAATACAAAAACATCTATTCAGCATCTAGATTATGTGTTTACTAAGAATCCCTATGAAAAGCTGAAAGTAGATCATAAGGTATTCATGATAATTCTTTGCTTTTTTGGTTCTCTCTACAGCCACATTTGTTGAGATATATCCATGCTCTTCGACCAAATTCAACACTTGACATTAATGACAGACAAACAATTGAGTAAGTTCAATAATGTACCTTCTAATTTCCTTAATGTTCCATATACAAAAAAAACCCCTGTAACTTATACTTAACAAAGGAACCTTGTACAACATCCAGGCATAACGTTGATTTACAAAGCCCTGCAACCCGTAGCAAGTCCCTTGTTGGACCTTGTGCGGCATCCAGGCATAACGTTGATTTACCAAGCCCTGCAACCCATAACAAGTCATTTGTTGGACCTTGTACAATATCAAGACATAACGTTGATTTACCGAGCCCTGCAACCCATAGCAAGTCCCTTGTTGGACCTTGTGCGGCATCCAGACATAACGTTGATTTACCAAGCCCTGCAACCCATTATAGCAAGTCACTTGTTGGACCTTGTACAATATCCAGACATAACCATGATAACGTTGATTTACCAAGCCCTGCAACCCATAGCAAGTCACTTGTTAGACCTTGAACAACATCCAGTCATAAATTTGATTTACCAAGCCCTGCAACCCATAACAAGTCACTTGTTGGACCTTGTACAATATCCAGACATAGCCATGATAAAGTTGATTTACCAAGCCCTGCAACCCATAGCAAGTCACTTGTTAGACCTTGTACAACATCCCGGCATAACGTTGATTTACCAAGCCCCGCATCCCACAATAAGTCAATTGTCGGACCTTGTACAGCATCCAGGAATAACATTGATTTACCAAGCCATGTAACAAGTAAATTGTTGAGCCTTGAAGAAGAACTTTGAACCAAGCTATGATCTATTACGTAGTGGTTACACATTTTTGGTGGGCAAGAATCCTTTAGGTCATTTTCTTAGGAATACCTAATCATGTAATGATATCTTTTTTTCCATTTTCCGTATTAAGGGATAATCTTGTGAGATTACAGGTGTTTTATGAACAACTGAATTACGCAACTACAAGTGAATCTCCTGATTATGAGGTACTGGTTAATTCTATTCATCATCCTTTAAAATTCTAGCACATAAGTCCAATTACACCAATCCATGTGTCTATTTTTCAATTTATGTTGCTTGTGTTAATAGTTTGTCACAGGGATAATTGTGAGAGCAAATTTACCGCACATGTCTCCCCCATGTTTATTCTGTCTTGTTCTTACTCCTGATAATCTTTAACACTAGCAATGACTGCTGAAATCTGCATGCATTTCTTTAATTAAATCGTGACACCATTACCTCATTCCCTGTGTAAGTTCTGTGGTTTTGCTGCATGGTCAAAAATGCATGCTATTAAAGTCTGTATTACTCATTCCCTGTAAAGTTTTATAGTGGTGGCAATTTGCAAAAAGTACATAATCCCAAACCCGCATCACTACCCACAGTTTGTATGATTGTAATACAGTCAAAATGGTAAATTTTTAAACCCTGCATGTCCTACATTTCCATTTTAATTATGTCAAATTTAATTTTATTTACTAGTAGTTTAAGAACATAACTTTGATGCATGTTGAAGGGATATTTCCTAAGAGTGAGGGGTAATCAAACGCATTTGCTTACATTGTTATAGCTTATTAGCCATATATTTTATATTATGAACTCATTCTTTGTGGTGGTTATCAGGATATCACTATTATATTTGAAATCTTTATTTTCTTTTTATGGTGCTCCATATGGGCAAATTAGTAAGAACCTAAGGTTGGTATCAACCATTCACTTTTGCAACTATATTTGCTCTGTAACTCTGCAAAGAAAAAATAAATCCATATGAAAGTATACATTTCTAGAAGCGCTGTGACATGTGGTACAAGAAAGTGATGTTGATATTTGACAAAAGTCTATTATTTTGGCTCTAGGGCCAAAATATGTTTTTTGGTGCCAACAATTTCTGGAAAGCCTAACTAAAATTTGCTAATGTAAAATCTGGAACTTATGTAGTTTTTAGAATCATGAAAAAATGTTCAGGCTCAGTTTTCTCACAATGTTATTGTTATCTTAATTTTTGAAATATTACCAAAAAAATAGGAGGTCGTAAGTGGCCAATTTTGTCATAAAAATTGCCATATTTTACCAATTTTTTGCATTATTATGTTCTGAGCTGACCGATTTCCAAAAAAATCGGACAGGGATATTGGACAGGAAACAAAATGTCAGATTTTTGAACATAATAATGATAAAATTGGATGGATTTTTTCGCATGATACTCAAAGATATTGGTCTCGCTATGAGTTTCAGAAATATCGAGCTCGACCTATATCTTTTTGTATCATACTCAATCCATCCAATTTTATATCAATATTTAAAAAAGTAAAGTGAGAATCAAAAATTTGAGGAAATTGAACCTGGACATTGATTTCTAGATTCTAAAAAATGCTTTAGTTCCATTTTTTTCAAAAGGAAATTTTAGCTTTCCATAAATTTTTGGGCCAAAAAATGCATATTTTGACCCTATGGCCTAAATCAAACGTTTTTATTTATAATTAACATCACAACTGTGTTCCGCATGCAAATTCGCTTTTAGAATGTATACTTTTATATGGCTTTAATTTCTTGTTGGTGCGTTACAGAGTAAATCCTTTCCAAAAATGAAGGGTTGACAACACCAATCTTAACTGAACTTCCGGAGTTCAGATAGTCCGATTAGGTGAGATGGAACCATTGAAGCTGGTCATCATGTGAGCAACTGTATGTGTGCAATGATATTAAATAGTACTTTAAAAGCTAAAAGTAAGTCGCACATGTGCGCGATTTCATGTCAATATTAAAGTGGCGCAGATTCAAATTCAGATTTTTGTTTTGCTGTGGAAACACAACCCGATTCAATCTGAACTTCTGAAATGCACATTAATGTTTATGCTTCTTTGTGGAGAGTTCAGTTTACCAACCATTCCATAATAACATTACATTTAATCTTGATTTTACAGGCGTACAGTTTGATCAGCGACATCGGAGGAACGGCTGGATTCTACCTGGGATTCTCAATCATTACATTCATTGAAGTGTTTATATTGTTTTATGAACTGTGTACCCGGGTATGTTGTCCATGGACCGTTGAAGAGGGTGATCCTTACAAAGCAGATGAAGAAGACGTGTTTGAACAAAAACCATCAAACTACGGGCCCAAATTTACCAACAATGAATATACTAACAAAGCATTTGTCCGCTAGTACAGATACGGCAACAAAACCAACGAAGCCATGTCGTCTTGAACCTGATGTAGGCAATCAATACTGAAGTCATTAAAAATTAATAAAGATGGATCGGTATATAATAAACACCGCAAGTTGTAATTACAAGTCTGCTTCAATTTCAAGGGTTAAATCTTTGTTGAAGATTAGTCTGGTCACTAATGCAAAGTGCAAAGGTTAGATTGGCCTTTTTTCAATCTATTACAGATTACTCCTCTTTTTGCCATGTTCAACATAAATAATTATAAGTATCATGATTTGCAATGATAACAAAATACAATTTCAAGAATATTTGATATCCAACTTAATTTATTCAGTACAAAGTGGACTAATTCCCATTCATTATTGACAACTCATTATAAGAAGTTAACTGAAAACAGTAATTATTACATTACATGTAATCTTAGTTTCAGAGAAATGACTATAAATGATGGTATTTTTGGAGACAGATATTAAAAAGGTTTTATTTACAATGTATGTGTAATCAAAACTTGATTCTGATTTTGCTACTTCTTCATTTCTGTATACATTTTTATACAGAATTTTTCTCATGGTGGAAATTTTCCTTATGGTGTAATTAATATTTTACCATTATTTCAAACTGTTTATGATCGATGGTAGAACATTTCAAACTGCAACACAGGTGTTGCAAGAATTACTATAGGCGAAAGCGGACCTACGTCATACGCAGGGTATACGCAGCACAATGATCTAAATATAACTCGTGTTGGACTTCGTGCGCGGTGAAAACAATCAATAGTTCAGCCAGGCATCCCTTCATTTTCTTTCTTTTTTAGCCAGACAAAAATCTGTGAAATGATGAGCTGTTTGTCATTTTGTTATGACTTGAATACCACACTACTCATATGATTTTGGAATTGAAATATTTTGACAATTTGCTAAAATCAATAGAAGTTTCCGCGAGCCGTCATTTTCTCCATTGAGTTGAATGGGAAGTCAGCAAATGTTTTCACGGCGCTATTTGGACAAATGTCCCGGATGTAAACAAAACGCCCAGATGTCCGCTCCTGCCTATAATCTGTCAACCTAGAAGCACAAACCCAGACAGACTCTGATACCAGACCCATAGCATATCCCTTGTATTCTACAACATTATGAACTGGTTGACATGAATTTTAAACTAGGCAGAGAGTCAGCGAAAAAAATCACTGACCATGCAGGATTGGAACCTGGGACCTTGGCATTACTAGCGCCACGCTCTACCAACTGAGCTAATGAGTCAGATTGGGAAGAGCAGTCAATTTATATCTATAGGTATTCAGTTCTAACCCCGTTCCTTTAACATCCTCTCATCCGAGAAGCTTAGAAAGAGGAAATCAATTCCGAATTGATTTCCATATCCTCTCTTTAAGCTTCTCGGATGAGAAGATGTTAGAGGAACGGGGTTAGAACTGAAGGCCTATAGATATAAAATTGACCGCTCTTCCCCATCTGATTCATTAGCTCAGTTGGTAGAGCGTGGCGCTAGTAATGCCAAGGTCCCAGGTTCGAATCCCGGATGGTCAGTGATTTTTTCGCTGACTGTCATTTACGTTGTGTGGTTGCCCAGTTTAAAATTCATGTTAATATATATTTCACCGCACGTTTAAATCTAATCAAATATGTGACGCGTTACATCAAAAGGTACAAGTTGTCGGCCAAGCAAGTTTCGAGATACAGGCCAATTAAGCTTGTAAATTATAAAGAAAATAATTAAGAAAACAACCGTCTTTATTCATCATAACTTCGAAACTAAAACTTCAATTTTCACAAGCAATGTATCATTTTAAAGCTTATTTTGTCCTCTTACAAGTAACACAAAAATCTCAATTTTGTCCAAGGTAGACAACTTGTACCTTTTGATGTAACGCGTCACATATTATGAACTGGTCTTTTGTAATGTGTAGCAGACTAGCAATAATTGATTAGGATTGATTTAAGACCTGTGTATCAATGTATTTTGTGCATTACTCTTTCATGATTTTTGGGGCTAATTGTGTTGCTGCCAGATGGACAAACCTTAGATAAGTTCATTTGAATTTTCAGCAAGATTGGGTACATGGTTACGATTCAATAAATATGGACACATTTATTTCCCTGTATGGTCACATTGGGTCATGTGCTTATATCTGCTGCTTGGTTAGTACATTATGGTCTATAGAGTGTCCCGATCCTTTAGTGCACAGAGATGCACAAAAAACTGAAACTTTCAAAAAATCCTAAAAATGCAAGTAAATTTTGGCAAAATAGCTGAAAATGGGCTAAAAATGTATCAATACACATAAATTTGGAGTCAAATAAATCATGAAATCAGGTTAAAACAGGAAAACTGGCATCTTTGACTGCATTCATCATTTTGTGTACATTTGTCTGGTTAAATGGCATTTAAATATTTTCTTAAGTATGTCATTGAGGTTAATTCATTCTTTATTGAAGTTACTTATTGATTCATTTGTAAATTGGGATTGGAAACGCTATTTGTGGTGACCAAGAGGATATTTCTAAAATCCTAAATAGGGATGTAAGTGGCCAATAGACTGAAATAAATAAAAGTGTGTAAATTTAGAGCACACGAAGGCCTGAATTCAGTCAATTGCCTGAAAACTTACATCACTGAATAATTTAGGAGCAACTCATTATACCGATACAATAGTATTCTACTGTAGGTCAAGCAGATATTATGGTATCGAAAGCCAAATAATTAATTAAATTGTATGTGTGTTGACAAAGTGAAATGTACATCAGCAACACCCGACCCTAATATATATTTTTTTTTTTAAATTTTGAATAGGGTCGGTCGCTGAGGGCAACATAACAATTTATTTTTTTGGCCTTACATGAGATTATCCGTGGACAAAATGGTCTGTTCTGTAAGAATGTAACAAACCTTCTGCCCGGACATATGGACAAGACGTATTCAGAAATGCCACAGGAATGGTTCAAAATTTCCTAAAAACTACAGTTTGAATAGTATTTCTATTATTTATAGATGAGTTGACACTAATGTCTATAAACACGGGTAAGGAGCTAGTCAACAACAAATGATTGCTGCACATTTCAATAGCCCTACTTGATTTGGCGTGAATTTTGAAAGCATGTGTCCTAAATAAAACCTTCTACGCACGCATAGTGCCGGGCAAGGAACAATGAATATGACCTCGAACACTGCCGGGCATGACGTCCTATGTCAACTCATCTATACACTTGGAAATTTCTTGAAAATTACAAAATCTTGATCAAATTTCCTGAAGAGTGTTATCTCTGCTTATTCCAGTCTTGGCTGATACAATACTTAACCCTTTCAATCCGAGAGAACGTTTGAGCGTTTCCAAAGGAGCTTACGAGAGAACGCTCAGGCGTTCCAATTCGTATTGAGTGTTAATTAATTCAGTATGAGCTGTATACATCCATATTGAAATTCAGGATCGAAAGGGTTAAATTCCAATATACCATTTATATTGTTAAGTCTTTCACAAATTTTTGAGCTTCTGCGCCAATCTCCCAACATACGGCCTTAGCAGGAACACTGGTCTCTGCATATTGCAAAGATAAAAAGTGATGTGACCTAAGAAAACCTGTCACAACACATGTTACTTATTTTGCTCTCTCCGCCAAGCTTTTTCTTAAGCCGACATGGGCCAGGTGCCCCAAATCTGAAAAAAGTGGCTCTTGGACCTTAAAATTTCCAGAGAATCAGTATTTCGGAAAACCTTCCGATTTTGATTTGGAAATCAAGAATTTAAATAAAAGAAGAACTTGTTTGATTTTCTTCGGAAGAATATGTATTGTTTTGCAAAAATGTTTATGTTTCCAATCATTTTCTTCACAAATTTTGATTCGCACTAAAGACAAACAATTATATATAAGACAAGACCCGGGTGTTGTAGCAGGGAAAAAAATATCGCCTGGGTCTAATTTTTTCCTATCCCATCGAGCGCAAAAAGTAGGGAACTATAGGGTAAAAATCACCCTGCGCCCGCTTAAGAAAACACTTGTTCTCCACAATGTGATGTGTAATGGTTGCAACTTGTGAAATAAGATGCAAATAGGGATCCCAACATTTTCAAGATCTACACCATATTAAAAAGCTGTCATTGACCCTACATGTCACCTTGTGGTACCTATTTCACAGTCTCACAATTCGCATCACATTATGGCGATATATCAAAATAAATCAGGTTTTTACCATGACGTCCATGTGACTAGTTTCGTTAAAACAATTTGGAACATACAAGCGCCCTCAGTGACCCCATGAAGCCCATGTCATAGTCTCAGCAAGCCATAATTAGTGTGCGGTTTGATCTAGATGCTTTGAAGATGCTCACTAGGCACTAGCACGTTAAAATCATTTCAATTTCTTCTTGCTAGCTTGAGGGTACTCACATAGTCAAGGCATGTATACCTGTATGTGTCACTTTACATGGTTGATTTTTCAAATATTCCTAATAAGGATCCCATTTTGGTCTCTAAAGTCCCTAAACATGGGTTACATATTGAAATTGTACAAAATTATGTGGATAAAAGGCATGGGCATCACTTCAATTTGAAGTGTGGGGGGCAGAGCCCCCTGCGGGTGTCCAGTGGGCAGAGCCGACATTGGTGGGGGTCAGGGGACGAAGCCCTAGCGTTTTTTGCATTTTTGCATTCTAAGGGTGTTCCTAACACAAATTTTTTGGGTATGTGAAGAAATTTGCAAATAAATCGTTTGTATTCAAAACCGTGGGGGGACATTTGATATTGTGTACCCCACCCTTCAAAACGTGGCTGAAATGATGCCCATGATAAAAAGGTCAAAATTTGAAAATCCTCAAAATTGTGAAAAATGGATCTCCACTTTGCTAAAAATCACATGACAACAACCATTTTTTGGAGAAAATGGCCCTAAATATGGGTATAGTTTTCGAGGCCCAAACTGTGCTCCCTTCCAAACTGAAATTGCCTTCCTTTGAGCTTGCTAGTATGTCATGGACTTCAAAGGACACCATTGAAAATCAGCAATTGAAGACAGTACTTATGCTGAAAAAATATTTACACTTCAGTTGTACATTGTATTGATGACTAAGCATCCCATCTGCTCCTGCGTTTGCTGGCAGAATCCCCATTATCACCAACGAACCTAGACCTATCATGATCGCTGCTTTCCCTTCTTGAACTACCCCTACTTCTATCCCTACCTCTATCGCGATCCCTATCTCTATCCCGATCATAGTCTCGATCACGACCCCTATCTCTGTCATAATCCCGACTTGACCTTCTATAATCCCTGTCCCGCCTGTCCCTATCTCTCCTATCTCTTTCTCGTGACCTGGACCTTGACCTTGATCTCGACCTGTTCCTATCTCTTCTCCTATCTCTGTCCCTTGATCCTGATCTTGATCTTGATCTATTTCTATACCGATCTCGATACGACTCCTTTTCTATCGACCTGCTGCGTTCTGTCGACCTGCTACGCTCTCTTTGTGTCGTAGCAGTGGTCTTCTTCTCAGCTGCTGAATCGTCATCATCACTATTGTACGCATCCAAACCACGAAACACTTGACTGGGATCAGTTGTTCCTTGACTAAAAGCAATAGACATCAATGTTCCTGCGTGACCATATTCTTCTTTATTTTCTTCTTCTGCCTCACCTTCATTTTCACCTTCTTTCCTTCCATCCTCCTTTTCACTCTCTTTATTCCCGTCATCACTTTGCCGCCTCTCCTGTCTATCATCGTCACCGTGGCTATCTCTTCGATGACGACCATCACGACCATCATTGGTCTCTGAAAAACGCCCTCGCCTATGCCTAAAACTGACGCTTGATCCATGAGTGTCTGAATCTTTACCATCTCGACTATCACGACTATCAAGATCTCTTCTACTTGATGAACTTGATGATGAAGACTTTCCGCTTGTGCTTTCGTAAAATTTATCTGCTGATGGTCTTGGCACATTACCAGGTAAATAGTTAGTGGAATTGAGGCTACCATAGAGGCCTCCGTGATGTGCTGGCTGTCTTGGGGCAGGTGCAGGCTCCATTTTGGCCGGTGGGACAAAGGCGGCTTTCACGTTCCATTCAGTACCCGTTGCTTCTGAACTTGCTGCACGGAAATGAGTCTTGTATTGCGACTGAAAAAAGAAAGAAAAAACAGGATATTGGAATTACATGTGGCATGATCAAGGGAAGAAATCAATAAATAAATACAGAGGATTTATGGTGCACTATGCTTCCCTGATTTGTAATTCAACATGGCCTCGGCACATTTTGCAGGTAAGTGTTTGTGGAGTTAGTTGCACTAACTTATTAATACTGACCATTCCCTTAACAATTCATAACCAATGCTTCATTGAGTTTCATGTTATACAACCTTCCCTAATTATCATATGAATAACTCTATTACCTAGCTTGCCTGATTCCATTCTAATTTGTCCTCTAAACCCTAATCCTCATTAACATGTCAATTAATACCAGCCACACCTAACATCACTTCCTTGTACTGACTTGGGTTATTATTAAGCATTATTAGAACTCTAACTTGCATTGAACAAGTAACTATTAAAAAGTGATATTCCCAACTTAGTTGTGAACTTGTGTGATTTCATAAAACACTAGA
>JXSR01S010845.1:54834-69893 GCA_000969725.1 Ophiothrix spiculata
GATTTTTGACTATGCTTAGCTTCAATGGCCCGTATCTCGTAATGTACTATGCCGGTATTAAGGTACCTTTCGATATGACGATCCACATATTTGATATCTTGAAAACGGAAATTAAAATGATATGATTGTCAGATTTATAATTTAATTTCTTCTTGCTAGTGTATTGAAGTACTGTGTGACAATGACTAAACTTATTAAAATTTGACTGCCTACCCTGGAAATTTGGAAACTAATTTGAATCTTGCTACATTTACAAAACCTTGAATTTAACTAGATATTAAGAGAAAATTATTGCATTTGAATATGAAATGGCATACATTGTTATTGTATCTTGGAAATTGAAACCTTCAACATTAAATGTTTCACAGAAATGAAATTTCCCCAAAGCTCCTGTATTGTAGAGTTTGTGATTTTTTTTCAATTAATTGGCAAATACATTACTGGTCTGAGGTCAACTTTGAGGTAAGGCGTCATAATTTTGTCAAAATGAATATTCCGGCATAAATTTATTGAAATAGTCTCAGGTTCAAGTGCATAAACGCTAAGGTCCTCCATAAAAAATGTCTTATCAACTTTTGGCCATAAACCGCAAGAGGTATGATATTTTTTATTTGGCAAAAATAGCTATGCGCTGCGCAGATTTTTTTTAAAAATTACATTTTTATGCCACTGTCTTTTATCAGCTACCAAATTTCCCTTTTTTGCAATGCAAAAAGAGAAAAAGTAGAGCTTGGAAACCTTAAAAGAAGTAGAAATGTAATAAATTGTGATTTTTTAACCCTTTTTACGTGGGAAGCTGAGACATATTTTTAACCAAATATCAGCTAATCAGATTTAAAAAAAAACTGACCTCAAAGGATCATTTTTTAACCTCAACAGTATGTAACTCCATTAAGGGACGCACCATTAGACTTCAAGGGGGGAGCAGGAAGTTTGGGTTAGGACAAGTTTTTTTTTTCTCCAGCCTGGCAGGGAAAGTTTTTTTTTTAGTGTCTGATGAGGCAAAGTTTTTTTATTTTTAGTTGTAGATGGGGCAAGTTTCCATTCCTCAGTGGGTCAAGTTTTTTTTTTTCCCCTGTGTGTGGGTCAAGGTTTTTTTTTTTCACCTTTGGGTGGGTCAAGTTTTTTTTCTTCAAAAAACTTCCTGCTCCCCCCCTTGAAGTCTAATGGTGCGTCCCTTACAAATGTCTCTTCGAAGAGTTTTAGATCTACAGTTCATTTATGTTTAAAATCAAAATGTAGACCTATAGTATATAACCTTCAAAAATAAAGTCTGTTGAAACTTTATAGAATCCTAAATGAAAAAACAATAAAATGAAAAAGAAAAAAACATGTTGTATGGTCTATATCTTATCAAAACTGAAAAACTGAAAAATGATTTTATCAATCTTGCCCAACTGGTGGTTGTTACAAAAGCACACCACTGTGAATTACTGGCTATTTAAATATAGATTTCAATTAATTTGTCTGCACAGTTGTTAGCAGGCAGTTGAGACAATAATCTAAGGTCATATCCACCCACAAGAGGGAGGGCAACAAGTGGTAAATTGATACACCCATTTAGTATATATCATAAGATAATTTGACTACTACTACTACTACTACTTGCCAAGCTGCCAAAGTGACTTATCATGACAAGTCACATGAATTCCTCAAAATAATTATCAGGATTTTGTTTGTCTGAGCAGACGCTTTTTTATCTTTTGGAAAAAAACAAAAAGAAACTGTGACTGTGAATGAAACTCGTGTTTATAAATAAACGGTCTAGTAAGTTAATTCATTGGGTGTAGTCATTGTTTCTAAATTTACTGTTTACTAACGTACCACTACTGCTTAGTCAAGCAAACACAACTTGAATTTGCTAAGGTCATGAGTTACCACTGACAAGACCTTGACTTTAATAATTTACCCAAGTCAGACTTTGACTTACAAAAAAAAAAATAAGAAGTGCACTGGGTTCTTTTAAATTTATTATTATTTTTAGATTAATTGCTTTAAGATTCTGCCAACTCTTTGTTCCAAGTTTTTAAAAAATAATAGTTTTGGCATCTAGTAAACAATTAAGAATTTGATTTTATGGCCTAGATAGAAAAAAAATAAAGTAAGTGACTTAAAACAAAGGTTAATAAATTCTGTAAACATCAATGAGAATGACAAACAAATAATTTTTTATACTTGAACTGGTTGTTTTTTTACCAAATTTAAATTGCCTTCATTAATTTCTGGTTCAAAATTATTTTGACAAATATGAAATGATAATAAGTTGAACATTAAATTATGATAATATTTTGGTGTTCTAATTTCCTGAAATGAGGGCATACGGTTCTTTGAAAAATGTTTATTGTCATGAGATATAAAAGAGAAATTTGAGACAAAACTGTAATAAAGGAGACAAATCTTGGATATTGAAAGTCAAACAGAGATTTGCCTTATTTTGCCAATAGCATTGTGAGAGAAATGGTTCAGTGAAAGTTTATCTTACATGGTTCATTTCGAGCCAACGCGGCTGAAAAGTATTATTTCCTATTGCTTGTACATTTTGTACTACTAATAAATCTTCGTTCGCAGGGTGTTAGAATGCATAGGCATAGAAATGATGAAATTTTAGACAAGAATTGCCACATTTTTTTCTAATTGTTTTATAGTTAAAAACACTAGACCAAGATACAAGTTTGATAGACAAGAGTTGCGTTTCAACTTGTTTTTGCTTTTTTTAATATTGAAAGTAGAGCTAAAAAAAAAGATGGCATTGGCCTTAATGACATTGGCTGGAATTAACTTTCATAAGAGAATGTTCTCAAAAGCACTAATTAATGATTTTGGTACTATTTTTGTTTCCAAATGTAGGTCATACAAACCGGATTTTTCCCATAAAAATATGACTATTAACCCTAACCGTACAAAATCACAAAAAATCACAATCCACGTAGGTAGGAAAATCGCCTAAGTCCAAAAACGTCATAGACCGGAGTTAGCAATGGTCACGAAATCGCTGCCATGTGCAGCGCGTGCTCTGTGGCTTGACATAGTGACAGTTGGGTTGGGAAGCGAGAGGTCCCGGGTTCGATTCCAGGTGGAAACCCGCCATTTTAAACGTGCAGATTTCCGAGGAGATAGTTTTAAACAGAGAATTGTTCAGTACGGTTAGGGTTAAAGCTGGCAATTGGCAAAACTTTGCTTGAAAATGTTTCAGATCATTCTCTTAAAAAATGGGTCTTTAGAACAGACATGATCTTGAAATGGGTATTTAGGAAAATGGAAGAGGAGGCTTGAAAAGGGGGTCTTACTCTTGGAGATGGCATATACCTGTACCGTCCATTAATATGTATGCCCCCCCCCCCTCCTAAAAAATAATTAATGATCACACATGTTATAATTGAAAGACTAATTTCATCTCAAATCACCATTTATTTCATCAATAAAGTGTCATCGCTGATTAGATTTCCCGTTTAATATGATTTATCCAATTCAGAATTCAATATCTGTAGTCATTGTACTATTAACGACTTGTGTCCTTTTCTTATTTTTCAGGCAAAAATCTATATAACAATGAACATGTGGCCATTAAGCTGGTAAGTAGGACATCCTGTGCATGAAGGAAAAATCACCTATTTTTAGTCAAATTTGTGGTTTCTCCTTCAATATTATTGCTAAACAGTTTTGAATGCAATGTGTATGGGTCTTTAGTACAGCAACATTTTAACCTCTCTATAACCTTATTTCTTTAAATAATAGACTGAAAGGATGTGAAGTTATGGTCAATGTTTTTGGACCGAAAACAAAGACATTGTGAATGTTTGAGTTGTGTGTCAAGGATGAAGGATAAGTTTCAGCTGTAAAAGTGCAAAGTCATTTGGTAGAGATGCTGAACATAACAAACTGGTTTAGTGCTGGCTAACAGAGATATACATGTACAATTGTACATGTATGGAATAGTCCAAAATTGGTGATGGCAAGATTGTGACAGATGTAAAAAAATCTTTGTCTTCCCAACAAAAGCACTTAATAAATCTAATAATAATTCTGACATTTATATGGTGCCTTTCCCAGTGGTTGCAAAGCGCCATTATGGGAATCATCAGAAATTAATTAATTAATCAATCAGGAATTATGTGGGAATCATCAGAACCACTTTGTCGTGCACTTGGCAGCCAATGACCCAGGGACGCAGGCCTATCAGCACTTAGGTTGTAATATTCCCCCTAAAAAGCTCCCCAGTGCGCTCGAGTCGACTGCGGGGGTCGAGGCAAGTGTAAGTGATTTGGCTAATTGTCACATTTATGCACTAGCGGAGCTCAAACTCACAATTTTCTGTTTATGAGTCCTGCCCTGTTCCGCTATGGCACATTCGCCACAAATAAATAAACAAATATTAAAATAATTTGCAGTTCAAAAAATCTCTGCCAAGCTTTTGATCAAGTGTTGCCCCCTGAAAATATTTGGCTATTCCACTGAGTCTGCCTAATAATAGGAGGCCACAAATATTGTCTATGAAATTGGGAAAAATTGGTACTTGAGACAGGCTGATAGCAGGCATGAGAATTTTCAGATAATTATCTGATTTCAGATATTTTGTCATCCAAAATCATCCAAATTCAGATAATTTGGGACTTGATTTAACCTTTTTTAGTGTTTTTTGGTTAAATTTTACCAAATTCAGATATTTTCATGAAAAATCATTCTCATGCCTGTGATAGAAAACAAGATTTGGTTAGAATGACCACTTAGCTCTGAGGAGCTTGATTTTAATTTCAAAATATGTTTGGTTTGAGAAATACCAGGTTTAGGCCCAAAAATACTAGGTCTACATTGAATGAGATTTTAGTAGGCCTACATTTTAAAATGATAACAGTTGTCTTCAGACTATGTAAAGCAGCTGTTCTATACAGAGTTCTACCCTCCCCCGAGTTCTACCCTCCCCGAGTAAAAAATCTGGTCAAAAATCCTAGGGTAAATTCCAGTACAGTATTTAGAAGAGCCAGATAATAATGGTATAAGAAAGGGTAGTATTACAAAACTTTTCAGTCTATTTTCAGCTCTGAACTAGAGCTATGACCACTATGTGCGGACCTTACAAGGAAAGGGACAATTGCACTAACCATAAACCCTAACCAACATGAAGGTGTTTGACTAGGTCATTGACCTAATGTCTAATTAGTCATTGGTAAACAATATTGATCACATTTAATTTAGCTACATGTACTTGTATATGTGGTTGGTGGTGTGGTACCATATCAGGTGATTATTTGTATGCCAAATTTGTGCACAGAATTAGAGTGATTAAACAACACTCAAGTATAATTTGAGTTCCAGACATGAATAAGAATAAACATAAATACATTTACACTACGCTTAAAGGAGCTTCCTCCAATTTCTCAAAATCTAGTTTCATATGAAAGATGACCACTCAAAAGGTCTAAGTTTCAAATGTCAGCTGAATCGGTCAAACCATTTTGATTTTATGGACAATTTTGTATTTCAGAGCTGCTTATGTAACTTTGTCAAATGAATTATGTTTACCATAATTAGACACATTTTCATACATTTCTCTAAAACGGAACATAGCGCAACCGTGAAATTTCACATCTGTTATACGAAAAATATATATGAGTAACATTTTGGTACCAAAATTTCAAATATTTTGAAAAAATGTTAAGGCAATCAGACCATGCTCCTTTAAAAGTCCACTACAAGTATAGTTTCAATGATCTGTATACTGTTCATTATTTGAGTTATTCCCTTATAATTTGAGTGCTTTAAAATAAAGACATGATTTGGCATGATTCCATGTAGTACCGTATGTACTTTGTATAAGTGCAAATAAAGTAGTCAGAACTCCAACATCATATTATGATCTACCAGTCATGAACAACAGTCCAAATTACAAGTATAAATAATAATTACCAGTGAAACAGATGAGGTGATAAGTCAAATTAATTGCACAACTTTGTCAAGGGTTGTGGGTGTGTCGATGTTTGCCTTTGACGTCATATTGCGTATTTATGGCTCCACCATATTTTGAACTACTTTGTTACACAAGCTGTATGATTGATTAGATCTGATCAATCTAGAATTGATAAAATCACTTGTTACTTGTGTTTATTATTCAAAACAAACATGAGCTGGGGCTCGGACTTAACAGGTACTTATCTATCCGGGTACCCTATTTAATTTGTGGGCGGGTTAGCCTAGGCTTGATGGGGACCTTGGAAATAGTCCCAACCGTACATTTAGGCCCTCCTCTCCTCGCCGCTCAGTTTTAACAAAATAACTTGCGCAGTACCGTTTTTGCCTTGTGATAAAATGTATTATTATACATGTACCTCATTAATATTCATGAACTAATCATGCCATCACTGCGCATCAGTGATTATTGGTTTTTGTTTTGTTTTAATTTTTGTTTTGTTTTAATTAAAGGGTGCAATTTATTCTTATAATTTGAATGTCAAATTCCTCTCTTTTCTACCATATAGATAAAATAAGAAATGTATGCTAACAATTTCATTTAATTCCAATTTATTGTTTTCAAGTTAGAAGGTAGTCTTTTATAAATCTTTATTGTAATTACTGTTGGGCCTAACAGTTGATTAGAAAATGAAAACATATTTTTGTTTTTCTCTGAAATGCAAACAGATTTGCAATATTATGGTTTCGTATTTGTAACACATATCATCTTATTAGCCCAAAATCTGAATTTCGATGAGGCAGTTGACTCGATCGTGAATAACCTCTTTTTAAATATCAAGGATTTTTGATGAAAATAGCAAGATACATAATTTTGTGGTTGGGAGAGAAAAGAATAACATGTAATTTGAAGCAACCAAATGAATTTTTCAAAATCTCCTAGTATGTAAGCCAAGGAGGGGCAAACACGTTTATCGTCCTGACATCAGGCTAAATTCACGTTTGGTCCCAATGAATATACTGCCAGCGGCGGGGGAAAACTGCAGGCAGAATTGAAATTGTTTGTAATGTGCGAGAAAAATTCCATTAAGTTTGCTAATTTATGCTAAAAAACGGTATGAAACCTTGAAAAATTGCTCAAAAATTGGCTAATATTGACTAAATCTTGAATTTGCCCGTACTTATTCAGTACCGGGATGATAAGTTCACTCAAAGTAACAATGTTCAGGATAGAAAGATAACTTTATCTCAGGACAGTAATTCAAATGGGTAAAAAATTAGTAAAATATCGTCCCCATATTTTAATTTTTGTCCCGCTATTTTGAGCGAGACGGGCAAGTGCCTGCTTCGTGTGGCTCTGTTGCCTCTACCAACAGTTAGGCCAAAACAAATTGTTGTGTTGCCCTAAGCGACCGACCCTATTCAATAGGGTCGAAAAAGCACCCAATTTTGCTCAGATTGGGTGTTTTTTCAGAAAATATTTTGAAAATAGTAGAAAATGCACCAAATTTCATAATTTAGGTGCTTTTTAAAAAAAATTATTAAAAAAAAAATTATTTTCCGACCGACCGACTCATTTTTTTCAGAAATTCCACTTGAGGGCAACACAACAATTTTTTTTTCTTGGCCTTACCACTCTTTTCAGTTGTCAGATGAGTTTTATTATCAAAGACAACCAATTTATTTCTGATTGTATCATTAAACCAAACACTCTTAGATAATATTTATGAATCTAGTGAGCCGTGCTTGCTACCAAACTGTAGCTCAACCTAAACTGACGTTTCATAAAGCTCTGCACATAGCTACATGTGAATTATTGATTTTGAATGAATGCTATATTCTGATTGAATTTTATGTAGGTGTTTTAATTTTAAGAGATTTTAATAAATTTTGCAAAAGATAGATAATGGATCATTTCATGAAAATTAATCACCAGACTTAAAGTATGATCTAAAAAAATGTCTAGATTAACAATTAAAAAAAAGAGTGGATAAATCACTTTGAAAATATGATGATGGAATTATTATTGTGGAGAAAATGAACAATTGGAACCAGTTCCTAATGCTCCAATAAAACAAGATATTGTTGGATGCCGATATATCCTACAAGCATGCCACAGAAAAGTGCACTTAGCCTTATATGGGAAGTAAAAATAATTAGCTAGTGTTTAGGATTACCTTGCCAAAACACCGAGTTAGTATATACACAAGTCGTGTCTGACCTGTGCTATGTGCTGTACATGATGTGCGTGTATACATCCGAGTGTTGCATGTACAGATTCGTGCAGGGCATTTTCCAAGTATTTTCTAATACGAGTGTTCATAATTTATAGATTGATCCAATTTGACGCCATTTCTTGCTTGCAGGTGTTGCATATATTGGAATTTTGAAATGTTGCGGGTTTATTTATCAAAAGAATGTATTTTTAATTTTTATGTATGTGTAATTTGCATTTGTGGGGTTGAGTCTCATCAATTTTAATTACAAAAATGTAACATTGCATATTTGAAATGTTAGTTCATGTCAATTAAGTGTATATTTTAATGTGCATAGATATCTTTTAAACCCTCCTTCTGTTTCTAGCCTTAAATTGGGAGGGGTGAAAATTTTGTTTTTCTCATGTATTTGAACCAGCCAGGAACCTCAAAACCTGTGGCAAGCCACCATTGATTCACTTCCTGGGGAGTAATTTGCTCCCTGCAGATAACCCCTGTCTCTGATGTATTAAAACTTCTGCATTTTTTAGAATTTTCTATATAAATTGTGAGATTTAAGTGCGATTTAGATCAATTATCAGTGGGACTTGTCTAGAACTGGTGCCCATTTATTAAGAGGGTAAAAAAGTACACCCAATTGAAAAAAATCCATCAATTTTGAAAAACTGGCAAAGCAGGAAAAGGGAGTTGGAAAGCCAATATTTTACAGGTAATTCATTTCATTAACTTCTTCTGGGTAAATGTGGGTAATTTCAGCTGAAATTGGCATAAATTGTCTAAATGTACCCAAAGTGAGCTTTAAACAAATTGGTAAATTTGCTACTTTTAGCTAACAATATTTGTAAAAGTTCAAAACAAATCCACTTTATTTTGTAGACATGCGGTTTACCACCAGGCAACCAGATCAAGTTATCAGGGTTCAAACACTTAAGCTACCAGGAAAATAATGTAGACTGATTTTGTCATGACATTCTTTTATCATCTGCTATTAGACAACCATGAAATATATCCTGTATCATCCAACATCTTCCTCGTATAATGACATGGTTTTTGATTGATGAGCATGCTTCTGAGAAAAGACATTGAAATCTTTCTTGCCTTCATGGGATCCTTGATATTGATCTTCCTGACAGAAGACCTTCCAGTAGAGTCTTAATTGAATGAACCCCATTTGGAATTCAGTTTGATTCTTCAAATTGAGAATTTTAAGTGTAAGAAAATGTATAGAATTTAAGAAAGGTCCAAAACTTGCCATGGAATTTTGCCCCGTTGCTGTCAATTACACATCCATCTACTCAAAATACAGTTTTTAATATCTATACAATTTACAAAATTCATATGACCATGTTGGAACAGATATTGGTTTAAAATATGCTACATGCAGTTTTGAAATATGTACCAGTATTTGTCATGAGAAGGGGGAAATGAGTGAGCAGTTAAATGTACAATGTTGTAATGACATACATGATGTAGGCAATTTCTAGTATCATGCAAGCGTAAAGAAATTGAAACCAATGATAGAAGTCAAACCCAGATAGAGTCATATGCTACACATAATGATGAGGACTGATCATGCTCAATCAAGATGTTGCAGGCATCTATCTATCTTATCAGAGTTCCCACTTCCCTGATTTGAGGATTATGTGAGAATTTGGCAAGACTCGGGTTTCATTTGAAATACCCTGTTTCATTGCATCGTAGGCATCATATTTCTTTTTTAAGAAATCATAGATCGTCATGTGAGTGCAAGAAAGTCGTATCTGCAATGGCTGCCTTAAATTAAATTTTTTTAACACCTAGTTATTAGAATGCGAAAAATCCCCAAATTTTCCCTGCTCTTGAAATGGTTCGTCAGGTGACACTGTCACCTGAAGAACCATTTCAAGAGCCACTGACCCAATACTGGAGATTACACAGTGTGCTATCCAAATTAATAACAAATGGCAGCTATTGCAGATATGACTTTCTTGAACTCACTTGACGAGATATGGTAGCATTTGTTTTGATATATTAAGAGTAAATTTTACCCAGCTGAAGATATCTGAACCATTCTGATCTGAATTAATGGAAATTTTAATTAAATGTACCGTAATGTTACTGTTACTAAAGTAATTTGCATCGTTAATCTGATATAGTTAGTAGAAAGAATTTTCAATTGTGAATTGGAGATGACTCAATTACTGTTAATTGACTGAAGTACAGGTCAAAGATCTATTTTCAGTATATTTGCGAGTTTGATTACATTCTTTAAAGCTGATATTAATGTACATGTAGTACACATTCAAGGCCTCAAAGCAGGGTTGCAAATTTGTGCTTGGAGGGAAGGAGAAATTTTTTACTTGGACAAGTAATAAAGAGCTGCTGAGAGCTTAATGTGAACTTGCTGAACAGTGCAGGATTGAGAATCAGAAGGTTCCGGATGAGAGCCAATAGATTAGAGAAACAGTAAATAACCTTTGCCAAGCATCTCCTCTTGCAGCGAGGTGATTTTTCTCCTTTGTGCCATCATGGTTGAGTAGGTTTCCTGAGTAGTCAGCATTACACTTCTCAGAGTTCTGCTGTTAATGCATTGACATTAAAAAAAAATCACCCTGTTAGCACAGTCATCAGGTTATGTCTTTGACATTTAATCCTTATCGGTTCTTTGACTTGAGCGCATTGAGGAGCTGTTGGGGAATATCACAATCACATGCAATAATTTGATAAATGGTTGTAAATAATAAATAGTGAAAAGTTATTTTATAAGGGCGTATTTAAGCCCCAACACTAAGTTTTCAACCTTTCAAAATGGCGAAATGTAAAATGCTGATTGTTATTATCAGTGTCAGTTGCTACCGTTTGATGCATTGAATTTACATGTAGAGATAATCTGAGATAATCAGGAAGGCAAGATTTGATTAACCTGTGAAAGACCTGTGAAACACAAACATCGCATTCATGGCTTAATGCAAAGTGTTTTTCAAGATATAATTATGAAATCAAAGACAGGGAGGAACTTGGTTGATTCTATTTGTTTCAGAATTTTGATAGACCAGTAATATCCTGTGTGTTTCTACATTTTCAAAATAAAATTTCAATTAGGCAATTAGCACAGCAAGCATTACATGAATCCTATCATGTAAGGGTATAATGGGTAGAAACTCAGTCTGAAGATTAGATTACCCTCACGCACGTGCAAACTGTGTTTGCCGACAGCGATGGACATTGAGATAAAGGTGTATTTGCGCCAAATCTAGTCTAGGTGATGGTATAGCGGTACATGTGCAGCTTTCAGTGTCTGTATGTGTGTGTAGTGAGATTGGCATAATCGTGATCAAATTAGCTTATTTTAAAGCAGATAGTTAGCAAGGTTTGTTCAATTAACCCAGGCTTGCTTTATTGTGAACTTAAATAAGATTGATACAAATTTGACGGATCTCACTTGATTAGTCCGGTGGCAGTTGATGTCACTTATTTGGTTGTTAGACAAATTCTGTAATGAGAACGTTATTAGATAGTGCAGAATTTAATTCTCTATCCGGGGGGGGGGGGGGGGGGGCACTCAGGTATATTCATGTACACATGCGTGAACATAGGTTTACAAACTACCCCCTAAACGAGTTTTATCTCACATTGAAAAAATACCCCTAAACAAGGATTTACGTGCACTTTTGCTCATACTTTTACCATTTATAATTGGATTTTTTTATTTTGAAAAACACTCCTTTTTGGAAATTTTGTATATTTGTTTAAAAAAGAAACACCCCTTTTTGTTGAAAATCTGTGTTTTTAGACCCCTAAACACGTCCAGTGCTTTCTATGAAAAATGACCCCCTTTTCTGTATTTTTTGTTCACGCATGTGTACACCAGTTTAGCTAAGTGGCCCACCTGGGTTCTATCAACAATTATTTATTTAAAATGTGTGCTTACAACATGGTTGCTCAATGCCATGTTCGATTGTTTGAATATTATGAACGGGGTTTTCAGGGAGTTGATTTTGGAGATTTAGTCTGAGAGAATGACCAAGCATTGAATCTCAGGTATGAGGTTAAATCTGAATTCAGTTGTTGTTTTTTTTCAGTTCAAAAACTGCAATATCTTCGAATTTCAGCCTATTTTTGCCATTTTGTCACCATTTTCAGGTTTTTTTTGTGGATTTGTGTTCTCATCTGATTGATATAATTTAACCAAAACATTCTGAAGTGATCAACAGTGGACCCTTAGCCTATCCTTATATGGATCAAAAATGGGGGTAAAATATTTAAGCCCACTTAAAAGTCCCCAAGATAGTGTACTCTTCTGTGCTGCACTCCAGGTAACCTTTTGTATCTAATTTGATCTTTTATGGTTTTATAAAAACTGCATTTTAAAATACTTTTCTGCAGGACAACAAATTTAGCGGTGTTAGATTTATACCTGAGTAACCCAAGCTTCATTATACAATGGAACATCAATAATAAAATTAGAATGATGTGTAAACTAGAAGGCGACATTAAACGTCTTCAAAAAAAAAATCATTTTGTGAAAAGAGATCGACGCAAATATTACGGCGGTTGTTGCCTACCATCATACCCAATTAGACTAGTAATAAGCCACATGGCTGCTAGGCATACGTTGCACACATCTTTCATATTTATACCCAATATAGCTTGAATGATTTTGAAGTGGGAGATTTTTGATTGAAGATAAATCTGATTTTTTTTTTCTGTAGGCTGATGTATTAGAGTTGAGAAGTTCAATCAACCTTTGATTGTTAGTAGGGATGTCTTGTGGTCTCGATTTTAACAAATGTTTTTCTTTTAAAGTAGGGCTTCATAAGTGAACAAATATACCCTGTGAATTGCTCATTCCATTGATTCTTGGGATTTTATGAACCAATGGAAGGTCATACACCAGTCATAATTGAACCAGATTTCATTAATTTTGAAAAAAGTCATGAAAACGTGCAAAGTTCAAATGCGTCTGAGATGAGATTAATGTATGGTGACCTAATAATCGCACCTGCAGGGGTGACTACACACCCCGGGCTTCACACTTATGTGTTGGTTTGAGGTGTACATGTAAGAAGACCCTAGTTTGAATCTTATGAACACAAGATGTTAAATAACATAAAAGATTTTGACTTAAATATATTGATGTATCTCTATATATATTAAATGACACGTCTTAAAGCACATTAAATGAGCTCAACTCTCTAATCATTTTGAAAAATTAACATTAATTTCAACCAGATTATTTCTTCAAATTAGAATGATCACAGCCACTGCACAATGCATGAGATCTCATTTGGGGCTATATTACGCAGAACTTTCCAGATTTCATGTTATTTTCTTCCAAGTGATCAGTCACAAACAGAAGCCCGTATTTCATTAATTCCTATCGACCCGTACGGTATTCCACTTGCATGTTTTCCCAATACGTTACACAGTATGTGATTTGGGTAGGGACTATACGCAAGCTATTTATAGCATTACATACATGTTCACAATGTGCTAACAGGTCTATCAGTTCATGGAATGATGACTCCAGTGGCTTCTTGCAAGCTAGTTAATTACCCTATTTATTTACCGGATATCAAATACTCATCGGTAATGCCCGCGTTAGTAAATGTATTTTACTCATGACAGCTTTATATGTTGTTATCATTCTGTCTGATCATGGTTGTTGTATTGGATCATGTGTTTCACTTTCAATTGCCAACTGTGTTTTAGGCAGCCTGTTTCAATTTTATTCGATATTCAAAAGAATAGTACATCATGTATTAGGAAACTGCACCAAAGCTTTTGCATGTTTGCAGTCTATAAATTCAGATTCATAGGAAATTGAAGTCCCCATATTTGAAATCTCAGTTTGAATTGAGTGATGCGATATGTTGTAATTGTTTTATTTTTTCTTTGTATGGTGCATTGTTATTCTGAAATTTACAAAAATTAGATTCATAGTTAAGTTGTGGACATAAACATATTTAAGATCTTATTTAAAATTCTTTGAAACCAAGTGCTACAGAATAAACAACCCTCTAGATTCCCTGTCGGCAATGTGGCACTAACTGCTATAATTTGTGCTGTTGTGTTATGTGGCTTATAATATGATGGGGAGGGATAGCGACGTTTGAATAGATAAGCGGCTATCATAAGTAGATTTGAAGAAGGTCAAGTAGAGGTATTTGTAAACATGGAATACTGGTGGTACTTCTTTATTTTTTATCTAGCATTTGTGGCAGTGTTAAATAACCAAGTTGATGATTGTCTGAACTGTCTATAATAGTTTTTATTTTGGATGATATATACTGTCATATATAGAAATTTTGCATGTACATTTTTCATAAATTTTCGACGAATTGACAACTAGTACTTATTGGGGTTTTTTTGTGTGTGATATTTCTGAAAAACTAATGAGCATTAATTGTTTACTTCCTAATATTTTTAAAAATTGTTTAATTCATAGTTGCCTTTTATCAGTAGTTAAGGTCGAACTGGTATCGTTCCGCTGATCGCCTTTTCCACGGACCCAGCAACGCGCGCTGCCTGGGCGAGAGGTGATCAACTGTGGCTAAAGGGATGTTGGACACTAAGTGGATGTTGGACAAGGCACTGTAAACAGGGCTATAGTTAAAGGTTCCCATAATTTAACACATTTTTTATTTATCTTTGTATATGAACACTATCAGCAGTAAAATTCTGCATCAAGCTCCTTTAAGCAAGGGACAGATGAAGTACTGAAGTACATTTTAATCTCATTCATGAGATTGCAATATGAGGGGGACCGTAAAACGTGCACAAATTGAACTTTGGTTTCAAAAATTGGGGGAGGAAGATTATGAAATAGTTTACAATTTTCATGACTGAAGCACATGGACAAATACAATTTAATCCATGTGACCGCAATATGAGGGGGAAGCTATATGAGGGGGAAATTCACCACAAAATAGTTAATAGAAATATATTTCCAAAAAAAAA
>JXSR01S010846.1:7085-21145 GCA_000969725.1 Ophiothrix spiculata
AAAACCTTCGCTCATTACGAAAATGATGTAAAATCTAAAAATCTTAAAATTTGTGATTCATTTAACATTTAAATTATCAAGTTTCTCTTTCTTTTTTCATTGTTTTTTCTTTGACAGTTGAAACAAATTTTGCGTTCCCCCCTCAATCCTTTAAAAAAAAATTCGCATCCCCCCCTCTTTCTGGAAAAATAATTTCGCATTCCTCCCTAAATTTTACCACTCCCCCTCCTGGCGTAAATAGTGAGCGGTCCCTAATGCAAAGTCCCAATTTCTATTGATTTATCTGCAATCTATGATGTGAAAGGAATGTTTTACAATCAACACTCCTTTAAGAAAAAAAAAAAGAATCTAAGAATATGGTGTATGTTTTCGTTTTCAAAGCTAGACTGCGCCTTTATGCAAACTCACCTGGCATGCTTTGTTGCAGTATCTTGCAAATTTACAGCCAGCACACTTACTTAATTGTGTTCCTCTGTAACAATAAATAGTAAATTGGAAAGTAAGTAAAGTAAGCCAACTTAATGTGATGAAAATACAAAAATTGGTTAGGTGTTAACCAAATTCAACTGGAACAAAACAGAAACAATATACAGACCGGCCAATTATAATGCAAGCAGCACAAAATCCACATACAATGTACATTACATTTAGAGGGGAGCGTGGCCAAGTGGTTAGAGCGTTGGACTCATAATCAAATGCGTTCGTCTGTCGTGGGGTCGAGTCCCAGTCTCGGCTCTCGGTATGTCTCCTTGTTTCCTTAAGCAAGAAACTTTGCTCTACTTGCTTCGTGCTTCGGAGGGCACGTAAAGCCGTCGGTCCCATCTGAAGTGTTCCTGACACACTGTCGGATGTAAAAGAACGTCACAGGCTAGGCTACGGTCATTCGAAAAAAGAGTAGGGGACTTTCCTCGGCAACCGTGACCGTATGTCAAAATACGTCATCTACTCTAGGATCAGAGTGCATAGTCACTATACCTTCAAAAGTATATCATCTCTCTAGGACCAGAGAGCGATCATCTAGATACTGAAAAGGCTTTGATAAGAATAAGCGTAGAAGTAGAAAAAGTGGTGTGACAGGGGATGGTCGCCAAGGAAGGAGAGAAAGCCAAAAAAAAATTCCCACTGACGGAATTTCTACCCCTCCCCCTTACTTCCTAGTCCTGGCCCCATGACTTGACTTAGTGTCAAGTCATGGAAAATACTATGTAGTAAAACTGCCATTTAAGCATGTGTATACAGAGCATCTTGAGGCTAAGTCCACACTGCAAATTCAGCCAAAATATTGAAGTTGCTTACAAATTTTATGATTAATATGCTTCTTGAGAGTCTTGTGCATCTCATGATAGGTAATTTGTTAACATTAAGAATCACAATGTGTGATTTTGGGGCCAAAACTTACCTTGTAAGCTGTAACATTGGGTTTCCGAATTTGACAACCTCAACTTTGTTTATGTCCAGATTTTGGATAATAAATTTCATCTTTGGATTCAAATTAGTTTTGTAATGATTCTACACTATTTAAAGATGTTGTCTGTATTGAGAGAAATTTATTTGGGTTTTTAATTTCTGAATTATTTCATGTGAAAACTTAGAAAGCTTAAACGGCAATGTAACTCCACATATTCCTTGTAACTCTGGACACTTGGTCCTGAGTTACAATTATTGGAACTACCTTACTTCCCACCCTATGTTTTACCTAAATTTGTTATAAAATATTGGACTTCGCACCAAAAAAATTGTTGCAAAACTACGGCAAAGTAGCAATTATATTAAAGAAATTGACATTAATACCTTGAAATTCACGCTTTTGACATTTTACACAAAAAAAAATAATAATACCGGTAATTATAGTAATAATGATGATTGATGATGATGATGATAATTTAAAAAGGGGCAATTCATGATCTACTTTTCAGTGGCGTAACTAGACTTTTTGAAATGAGGGGGCAAAACAGGGGCAGACTAATATGTAAAAAGTCACATTTTGGAGAAAATGGAGTGAAAACCAAATGCACATTATAAAGTGCCGGGAGCGGGACTCGAACCCGGGACATCGTTGGTGCAAGGCTAGATCTGACACGTATCCTTACTTACTGGTTGGGACTAGTGCAAGGTGTAAAATAAGTGTAAGTGTAAAATATGATATCGTATCATATCATTCATGATCATGTCTAACCACCCACCTTTCAGTCAAACATTGATCGCAGTGGAAAGTTATTTTATTCTGTCCGTGATACAAAACGTAAGTGAACGGTTTGTCTCGTAAAATCAGCTCTCCTGGTTTCAGGTCACGCTTGGCTCTCAATCCGCGTCCATGAGTCGGGCTCTCAAATACCTCAATTAACAAATCAGACATTGTAACAAACTGTTCAATGGTTAATTTATAGCAAATTGACTGCAAAACACTGAACTAGAAAAGTCCGTACGTTGGGGAATCCCCGTTGATATGATTGTTCGTTGTTGTTTTTCTCCAGTTAGGGATTTCCTGCATCCGGGTTAATCTACTTTTTGATAGGGTATAGAGTTTTGTTTGAAAAACTTTCTGACTTTTTGGCTCTTTCAGGCAAAGTATAAACAATAAAATACTTATTTATACAATTAATGTGTAGCTTTTATAATATTATTTTAAACAAAGTTTGCGTAGTTTTTGGGTTAGATGACTTGGTATGCAACGAATAAATGAAGCACCCCCACTGAGTGTAGTCGATGTTCCAGCGCAATATTCAACATGGAAGAAATCAGTGATAAAATTGAGGTTTTCATTGAAGAAAACCTTGCTGAAAGTGGGGTAGAACGTGGCATCAGAGCAAAATGTGACATATCAAGTGGGGAATCATTGATCAGAGAGCAGCCTATTGCCTGCATATTGTCAGCATGCGAAAGAGAGAATTACTGCCTGCATTGTTTTGTTCAGTGTAAGTTTAGTAATAGATTGAAGTGATGTAAATTGTATGACTGGTTAAAGGCTTTAATAAAGCTGATTAAAAGCCCCTTAAAAATCACCTTCACCTTGTTTAGGCTTTCGCCAAGGAAACCCAACTTGGTACTTGTTACCAAGTAAGCTGAAAGAAGCTTATCTTTAACAGGGCTCCAAGATGTTTTTTTTAAATTCATTTTTGAATGCAGGAGGAAGCCTGGAGCACCCGGAGAAAACCTGCGGAAGCGAGCATGGACTGAAAACCAAATGCACATAAAGCGCCGGGCCCTCATTGGTGCAAGGCGAGGTAACTACCGCTGCGCCAACCCGCTAAGCCTAATGCTGCTTTTATACTCTTGTAGTTGTGTAGCTTTGTCGCTGCATGACATATATGAGTGGTGCTCTGGCAAAATGAGCGGAAAGTCGCGATTGAAGATTTTGAATAAATGGCTGCTAAAGTAAAAATTTGATGAAAAGATCAAGTTTCTATTTTGACATTTACTGCATTAATTCATTAGTGTTAATCTGTACCTCGCATTTTGAAGGTCAATTATACCAGGAAGTGCAATTATTCACGGGTAATTGATCGCGTTTTGCTATCATTCACTATGGTAATCAGTAACTTTAAAATTGATTTGCGACAAATTTTTACTGCCAGATTTTTAGTGGACTGCCTTGAATTTCGATCTTGAAGATTTTAGAAAGTAAGTATGACATATTATATATCATTCGAAAGCTGAGATTATAGAGAATTAAAATATGTGACTTGCTCCCACATAACCCGGACAAAGTCGCCAGAACACTTAAGGAGATATAGCCCAATAAACTTGTCACAAATCAATAGAATACAAAGGAATTTTCAACCTAAATATCACTTTTTGACATACAAAACATTGAGCGATCTCAGAGTATGATATATCATTGGAAAGCTTATAATTTTGCCATTTCAAATTTGGTAAAATTTGAAAAAGGGATTTGTGCAACTTTGTATGGGTTTCGACAGAGTAGGTCACATGTGTTATAAAATCCATTTTGAAAATTGCGACTTTCCGCTCATTTTTCCAGAGCACCACTCATATATTTTTCAAAAAATGCCGCTTCTGGTTGTCGTAGCGGCAAAGCTACATGATGCTGAGATAATCGATATCGGCAAAATTTGGCGGTTTTGTCGCACAACAAGATTTTTTGAGTTGAATTGAATTCAACTATCATTTTCAGAGTGACATGAAGCGGAAAATCTGCAAAGCGACAAAACTGCAAAGCTACAAATGTGTAAAATGAACCAAGTGACAGCTACAAAGCCAGGGCTACAAAGTGACAATAAAGTATGAAACTTGAAAGCAGCATTAATACTGATTGTCTAGGTATTCACTTGGAGCATACCAAACGGAAGCTATAAAATATCTTGAATTATGTGTTTTAATGCCAACCGTAAACACTTCACTGTTAGACCAAAACGGCAGCCATTATGGTATGACACTCACTCATAGTGACAGTTTTCCCTATACAATATATCTTACTTGCTAAAATTAGCAGGTGACTTTTTGCTATTTGCCATCCCCTTTTTGTTAGATTACTAAAATTGTGTGAAGAAAACCTCAAATTATGCGCCTGGTGCTCCAAGGTTAAAGTTCAAACGTAACTCACGCGATACTTGCGAGGTCGTGTGATTTGTCTATTCTGTTGCTGTGTGACTTGATGATCGATTGTGACGGTGCGATTTGGTCCCGCCCAGAATAATTTTTTTTTTCAGATGACTATTATGGTTTATTGTAGACAATGTTAATAAGCATCCACTGATCAAAGTAAGTATTTGTCGATCAAAAAATTCAAAAGGTGTACTTTGAACATCATGCATTTATAAAACGTATTCACTGTATACTCTTAAATTCATTCCAACATACCAGATTTTTGCCTGTTTTAGCCAAAAATGGCAAAAATTAATAAGGATTTAGAAAAAAGATTATTGACAATAACTTAGCAGTGGCTCCATCTTTTAATTTATTCTTTGTTTAAAGCTGTCGGGTGTCTTGTTTGTTTTGATTCTTTGTACTTTACAAAAGTACCTTTTGTGGCCTAAAACAAACAACATTGATTTTAAACACTGATCTCAAAAAAGACAGTTATTAATGCCTTAAAAACTTACAAAGTGAATCTTCCGTGCTATCAATATCACTGATGCTTTAATCTCAACCAAATGGAGCCAATTAATCTACCACTTTTCTACTTGTTCTTATTTCAGTGGATGATGACTACATTGTGTGCTCCAATTGTATGCTTGCAAGATATTGTGGAAAAGAGTGTAAGGTATGGTGTAATTAAGGTCACATTTGTTTGATGTATTTTACTTTTATTTAAAGGTTCAATTTATGATTTTGATGTGACAAAAACCTCACCTTTTTTCTAGCAAATAAAGAGAAGAGCACAACAGAAATAAATTCTGAAAATTTCACTTGATTCCAACCATTCGTTTTCATGTTATAACTTTTCAGTATTTTAAAAATCCCCATAGGCTTCTGTTTGTAATTACTGTCGGGGCCCCGGCAATAATAAGAAAATGACACATTTTCTCACTTTTCTCAAAAGTGCAAGTCCATTTGAAAGAATGGTTTGGGGTACGTTGTAACACACACCAGTCAATGATTCTTAGCTAAAAAATCTATTTTTTAGGTGGCTTTGAGCATGAAAAGTGGATCATGAATTGCCCCTTTAATCTTTCTAGTCCATGTATCTACTATGTAATTTGGAAAATCATCTAGGTTTGTTTGCAACTTAACATTTGAATTTTGAAACCATGCACACAAATGGAAGTGTTTGGAGCTTCACTGTGCAGATTCTTTGTATATTTTTACTAATCACCAGACCGAAGCGCATTGAGTAACATAAAAACCAAGCAAAAACATTTCTACTCCAACAAAACAGATCTATTAAAGGTGCAATTCATGATTCTAAATTCCATACCAAATACAATGTCACTTCTTGGTCAGTTGCGAAAAAGAATTGTCATTTACTCTAGAGTATAGCTTGGTATATTTTAGGCTGAAATTTCAACACTTTACAAAGTCAAATCAGTGTTGAGCAAATCTGTAATTTTCCTGTAAAAGTGGTAAAGTTTTGTGGATTTTAAAGAAGAAGCCAGGAAATTATACCATAATAAATAATAATGTGTAATTTTGAATTCTCAGAATATCGACAAATAAACAAATGAAAGTTTATTTATTCTCAAATGACATGATTCATAACTTCAATACCTATTATAAATGTATGTCTTGAAAACCTCAGGCAATTTGCACTTACATACATTTTCCAGCAACAATCTTATGAAAGTTAAATGTTTGCAGTGATACATTGAAATGACAATTTACTTATGGCGATAATTACAGAAAATGGCTCATTTATAAAGCGGCTTTGAAGATTTGGAATGTAAGAGAATGATGGATTTAGTTTTGAGATATATATGCTTATGAAATTGTTAAGCTTAAAAATCAACAATGTTGACAAAATTATGGTCCAATCTTTTCATACACCTGTAATATTTTTGTATTGTTTTGATGTTTTATCTTTGATTTTGTTGTTTTCTTTTAATCAGAGTTTACAAAATGACATCCATAGAAGTGAGTGCAAAGCATTACAAAGAATGGCCCCACTGGTGCCACCAAATTCAGTGAGGTTATTAGCAAGAATGACACAGCTTATTGACAAGGTAGGCATAAATTGTGAAATTAGGTGAAAATCTACAGAAGTTGATTGGTGCCACCAAACTCAGTGAGATTACTAGCGAGAATGGCATAGCTTTCAAACAAGGTAGTCGTAAATCTATAATTCAATTGATGCCACCAAACTTAGTGAGATTAAGTAAGAATGGCGTAGCTTTCAAACAAGGTAGTCAGAAATCTATAATTCAATTGATGCAACCAAACTTGGTGAGATTAAGTAAGAATGATGTAGCTTCCATACAAGATAGACAGAAATCCACAATTCAAAATGAAATGGTGACAGTTCTAAAGAAATTGGTGTCACCAAACTCGGTGAAATAACAAAGTAGCAACAATCTTCAGAAGTCAGTCAGTGACACCACATATAGTAAGATTAGCAAGAACAGCGATTAGGATCGGCGAAAGTGAAAGTCTATAGAATGCTGATGGTGCTGTCAAGCTCTGTTAAGTTATAATCAAAAGTGAAGTGAGAATACAACAACCACCCCCTTCTCCTTGGTTTTATAAGCGGATCGGATGTACCTTTCAAATGTTTTAAATTCAAATTTCAGAAATATGTTTGGTCAATCAATCCAAGGTGCTTCAAAAAGGTATGTGCTGTTCTACAGTGTTACTTTTTTTTACGAAAAACATAGTTCTCATTTCGGCCTCCCAAATCCCTAAACATGGGTCTCATTTAAAAATTTTGCAAAATCATGTATGGTAAGATTAGGAAAAGAATTATTGGCCAAGCCCCCAAATGGTAAACAATGGGTTTTTTGTGAGAAAGAATTCCTAAAAATGGATGCAGTTTTAAGTAAAATTGCCCCTAAAGGAGGGTATGAGTTCCCAAGACCCGAGCTGCACATTATGGTTCAAAAGAGAATTGAATTTTTTGTATCAGTGTAAGTCAACGGCGCAGAATTCCATAGAACTATTATTTATTTTTATGAAGTCCTAACATTTGTTTACATTACTGTTTTATTAACATTTGTAGAGTCAAGCTGTTAATTCTACCAATGAAAAAACTTCAAAGAAAGTTGATTTCCCATCGAGAGTAAACGATTTACAGTCAAGTAAGTACAACACTTGCTGTTCATATAATCTTTGTTTATCTTCTTAACCCTTTGAACCCTGGCCATTCCACGTGTATCTGACAGTACCGCTGACCAGGGCCAACCCGAAAGTTTAAAAACACACTATAACCCCTAAACTTACTTAGATTTTGATTTCCCTTGCTTTACTTTTTCATTTCACAGTAGTCTGAAATATTCCAATAACCAGCAATCACAAAAGAATATTATTTATGTCGACCAATATATTCGACATTTATGTTGTAGTCTATGGGCAAAGCCACATTTGTTGAAAATTGTGATCAAATTTGCAAAATTATGTGGAATTTCTCACCTCTGTTGAGTCAATAAGAGCAAAATGACCCATCAACCATGGGTTCAAAGCTTCATTGATGTCTTCCGATATAAATAAGACCATTAAAAATTGTAACTACCCATGCCTGATGACAGACACATCAAGTTTCTGACACGTGACCTTGAAGCCGGTAAACCGGCTCATCTGGTTAAAAGGGTTAAAATGAACTTTACAGTAATCAGGATCGTATATTGAAGCATTCTTCATTTGACAGTAGTATGTGAATCACTCTGTGAAAATCCATTGAATGATTTAACTTACATGTTCCTTGTTTATTGTCTCTTAATGTCAGTAGCATTTTGGAGACCTATCAAATCAGTAATAATGTGGGTTTCTACAAGTATGGTTTTAGCGGTGATAATGCGATCTTTAAATTTGTCAATTCTACATATTACGGTACTTATTTTTAATACATCTCTACATAACATAATAACATAATAATTTATTTTTCCACATATGCAAACTATAGTTAACAATAAACACAACATATGGTTACACAGTAAAAATGATAATTTACATTGTGGAGGAGAACAAAGATATAAGCATGTACCCTGTCGGGCAGTAGCGTAGCCAGACTTTTTGATCGAGGGGGGGCAAAGACATTTTGTCCCTAATTTTTCCCGATTTCCCCACAGCGTTTGCACATTTCTTACCAATTTTCCCGGCAATAAATCCATTTTCGTACACCCAAAATAAATTCACGTCGATTTTAAAAACTGATTAGCAAAAAAAAGGTTTTAAGCGTTTTCTGCACATTTCTGCTTTTCCCCATGTTTCCTGTCAAGCAGCTGCTCTCTCATTTTTCTTGTCCTTCCCGATTCCCCGTTTGATTTTTTGTCAGGGGGGGAAGTCTGCCCCCCCTTGCCCCGTGCTGGCTAAGCCACTGCTGTCGGGTCCCTGTCTCCACATCTAAAACACTTGGTAAAATTAAACAAATTTACAGAAGCTATGAAGTGTCCATCCTCTCAATCCACAATGCGATAGCCACAGAGTAGAAAGAAAGGACAGATTGTTTCATTTTTCAACAGCTCATAAGTTTTTTATATTGTGAAGTTAAAGTATCTTTATAATTAGTTTTAAATAGATGAAGGCTTTTAGAATCTTTAATGCATGATGGAATGCTGTTCCAAATCTTCACACCCTGATAACTAATTGATTTGTAGCCATATTCAAGTTTATTATTGGGGAATTCATTAGCATTATAATTATGGTTATCTGCATTAGTATTATACATGTCATCAAATATAGGAGGCAACATTTTATTACTATACTTATACATAAATGATCCGACGTTTAATTGACATAAGTCATCAATCTTGAGTTGATTATATTTAACAAATAGAGGGTTTAATGGCATCCTAATTCACTATTGCTATTGCTACAATATGATGAATGTCTATGAAATAAGTTACATGTTGGTTGTGGGATATTATATTGTAAATTATGGCGAGTGGATTTACTAGTATTTTGATTTCAGCACTGCTTATCTACAAATACATCTGCACTATGTTTTAAATAAATTCAAAATTTTTTGAAAAAAAAATCTTGACAGATATCATTAGATACATTTCCAAATATGACCAAGCATTGTCTAGGAAGCAATTGTATCACATTGTGCATGCATGATTGATCACATGAACACCAGATCAATTCATACTTTGATCACCACTAAAAAGGTTGAAATTATGAGGCTTTTCTTCCGAAAGTTAACATAATCCCACTTACACACGTGAGTCGCACGTTCAATGCACGCTGCGTCTTCTGCAGTTGTGTTGTGTTCAACTATGCACACGCTTATCTGTATCAATTCACGATGCTAAGAACCCTGCCTATTTGGTGTTGATCAAAGTATATGTGTTTCTACTAAGCAGTGGCCAATGAGAGATCTGGTTGAGGATGATGGAAACAATTTAATCAACACCAAAGTAAGATGACACCCTGTCATCAGTCAGCCACCTATTGGTGTTGACTACGCATGGATTTGAAGTGATGTGTTATGAGAAACAATGCTGGCTGAGCCAGAAGTCACAGTCATACCCTGTTTTCAGTATTTTTTTTAACTCATCCATGTTTTACAGATACAAAACATCTTGACAGACAGCAATTTGCTACAGGATTAGATGCATTTCGTGATTACCTGAGCCAATCAGAGGTGTTAGATATTGATGTTGCCATGGAGATATTTGGCAAAATAGAATGCAATTGTTTTGAAGTGATGGACATGGAACAGAAAATTATTGGCGAAGCTGTATACCTAAGGTAAGTCTCAATTTCATCCATGCTACCTATGTTATAAGCGGGAGGTAGGTGACATCAATTGTCACTTGCAAAGAAAGTAAAATTACTTATGAGATCATTTCTGCACCATAATGTTCATTAGGGCGAGTGACTATCCTGACAAAATTTTATTGATATAGCTCTTTCCCTTCTGGGTGAAGTTGAACTTTTTGATACCCGCTTGTGGTCGCAATATCGTAAATCACTTCACGTAGTGACGCTAGTGGCAAATTTGCCGGGTTTTTACACCACAAAGGTGGAATAGGACATTAAATTAAATTTATATAGAAATAATACGGAACTATGTTTTATTTTGATTTTATGCTAATTATTTAGTTTCGAAACAGTTGTGAATGTGTAGAAAAAATCAGCACCACAGAACATTTTATAATGAAATTAAAGATGGAACAAATATGGATGTCTCTAGAAATACTCGGTCAAATCGGGCTTATTTATGACAGGCCGGCAAAAACATTACAAAATATCGCCTGATATATCGGGAAAACAAGCCGGCCACCATATTGTTTCTTTGATGATTTCTGAAAGGTTTGCTTCAAAACTTGAAAAAAAAGTTAAATCTAGAATGCTTGAATCACTAATTACAGAGATACAGAGCGTTTTCAGACCCCTACTTTACGTGTAAAAGTATAGGAACGTTAATTGGGATATTGCACCCTTGTAGAGTACAAGGGTAACTTTAATACCTTGCCTATGTAATTGTGGTATTTAGTGTTTATTTCCATGATATTTATAAGCCCCAGTTGTTGATAATCTCTTCTATTCCTGTATGTCGATTCAGACTCCATGGAAGGACATTTCTCTATGCTAGTCTGTAAATACAACTCTGCTTGGATTATTGTTTGTGAACTGCTTAATCCAGGGGTTCTTAGTATAGTTACTCAAAGGCAAGTGAGGGTCAAAAATATAATGAAATAGAGCCCGGGGCACTTACAGAATTCCACGTGTTGTCATCACTGAGCTAGCCTTTCCATATCAGACCCTAAATGCGGATATCTTGAATGCTAATTTGGAACCCTTATCACAGACATATAGCCCTATATTCAAAAAGTCTACCCTTTTCACTGACCTAATAATATACTAAGCTAGTAAGTACAGTACACAATTATGTTTAAACAGAAAAATTGGGAGTATAAAGTTCCACTCATGGTTTTTATTTATCAGAGATTAGTAGAAAAAAGTAGGGAAAAGTCTCCAAAATAGTAGCTAATAAACTTGAATATTCATGAAATTCATACCCAAATGCTGACTAGTGACTGTACGACTGCTGAAAATATACCTTTTTTTCCAAAAATGGATGAAATTGCTACCCTTTTCCTGCATGGTCCATGTGGACTGCGACTATGAGTGAAAAAGATACCCTTTCCCATTCATTTCTGCTTGGTGATGACAACACATATATCCCGAGGCCTGAAGACCAAATACTCCTTGCTTTTCTGTGTCTTGCTGCACGGATTACAGCTTTTCATGGGCCAACTGACAATAAAAGTCGGGTGATAATTTCCCATGCAACTGATATCACAATTGCATTAACACTGGAAAATGCAAAGGATTGCGGCAGCTGACAATTGGAATGCAATGAGATTTTAGCTCTGCGTTGACACAGTTGGAGTTGTGTTTTTGATTTAACCTCTTCACTCTGCTAAAACTTTCTGTCTACATATGCTCTTGTGTGAGTGTTATTTTAGTTTTAGTCAGGATTTGATTTTTTGGACTAACTACTCTTCCAAAATTTAAGGTTAGGATTAAATTCTCTACTTTCATAGGATTGATATAGCTTTATTTTAAGGGTCAGGATCAATTTAAGTTTAGCTTTTGGGTTAGTCTTGTGTTGAGTTTTCACCTGTCGTATGATACCTTTTCTAATTTCATCAATCATGTATTTTCTATCGTGTATAGAACTTCCATGTTCAATCATAGCTGTGACCCTAACTGTGTGGCAGTATTTGATGGGTGTATGGTAGATGTTAGGACTATCAAAGATATACCAGCCAACCAAGAAGTAAGTTGACAAACCGGTACTCTGGTTGAACACTGTTAACTGTTGTCATCCAGGGAGGTACGTGAGTTAAGCTGGTTTCAGAGTGTCTGTCATGGTGGTTACAACTAAAAAGTCACCTTGTTTAGGCTTTCGACAAGGAAACCCAACTTGGTACTTGTACCAGGTAAGCTAAAGGAAGCTTACCTTCAACAGGGCTCCAATTAAGATGTTTTTTTTTTTAAATTCAGTTTTGAATGCAGGAGGAAGACCGGAGTACCCGGAGAAAAACCTGCGGATGCGAGCATGGACTGAAAACCAAATGCACAATAAAAGCGCCTGGCGCGGGACTTGAACCCGGTACCTCATTGGTGCAAGACGAGGGAACTACCGCTGCGCCAACCAGCTCCCCCCTAGACTAGAGTGATATCAAAAATTTCAAGTGCACAAACTTGACATTGTCGCATCTGCAAAATTTTGTGACATGCATAACAAGCCAATATATCGATAAACTTGTTGTGATGGTCTCAACGACACATTGTTTTGAATTTGACAGACCACCTTGGCAATATGCAAATGTGTTATGCTGCATCACTACGGCCCAAAATTGTGAATTTATGATCGTCTTTTGCAGATACAAGCTACAACTGCTTCTACTACTCTGAAACCACCTTTATTGTTCCTCCAACGTTTTCTTCTGGATTTCTTCTTAACAGAAATTCATAATTATAAATTCAACTGAATGTGCAGAAGTATATATTGGCAGTGTGTTTAATGTCGGGGCCATTAAGAAATATCAGTCAATCATTACATACACTGTTGTGTGTAATATAATTATAAATTGCCTAAAGAGTGCAATTACAAGAAAATATGTGACCTGCTCCCACAAAACCTGGACAAAGTTGCTGGAGCACTTATGGAGTTACAGCCCAATGAACATGCCACAAATCAATAGAAAACAAAGGAATTTTCTAGGGAAATATTGATTTTCCATTGGTAAAAACTAAAGCAATGTTGATGAGTGATACATAATTTTAAAGCTTATAATTTCAGCATTTTTAATATGGGCAAATCAGAAAAAATGATTTTTCCTGACTTTTCCTGGGTTTCGTGGGAGCAGGTCACATATACCAGGAACTAAAATGACTTTTTCATTTAGCAAGACAAAGCAGTGTTAAATGTTTCAGTATAAATTACTATTGCCTTTGTTTATATGATCAACTGTGAATAAGGTTTGATGACAACTGTGTTGGAAGTCATTTTCATTAAAGATATACCCTGTTACCTTGATCATAAGAACACATTCAAATCCAGACATGGCAAACAATTACTGTTTTGGAAACACAAAATATGAAAGTCCTTGCTGATCTGGTGAATAAAATATAAAGTTAACAGGAGGACCATATTTGTAAATTGTTACCACATCAGGATTTGAAGTGGTAACAATTCTTAAGATCAAGATTTTAGGGTATACTCTTGAAAGTCCACAAGAGTGTTAAGATAAATCAATTTTGCTCAAAAGCTAAGGTAGCTGATCAATTTTGATTCTTAAATTTTTTCAGAATGTAGGCTGCAAAATATAATGTGAACTGAATAATAACCATATCACTTGCAGAAAAAAATAGTATAAAGTTTTTAAAAAAGAGATATGGCTCATTCTCCGATAAACCGTGCAACTTTGGTTAGAGAAATGTTGAAATTTCGACTACTAACAACTCATGAAAAACATACAAAATCATAAACTCTT
>JXSR01S010849.1:52513-65744 GCA_000969725.1 Ophiothrix spiculata
TCAAGGGGATGCTATTAATGATCCAGTGCTTGGAGCATGTTTACTATAGCTTATTAATATTTGCTGATAATTAGCGTGTTTCAAATTACGGTCTTTTAATTAAGCCCTGCATTGCTTGGTATTTGCAAACAATCCATGAAATGACATCATTCTTTAAAATATATGTGAAGAGTAAAAAAAAAAAAAAAAAAAAAAGATCAACCGAACGAACGACCCAAAACTTTAATTTTTCTACTCTGGAGGGCAAACAAACAATTTATTTTTTTTGGCCTAATGGTCTGTTGTGAGAGAAGGTGAATTTATTCTTGAACTTGAAACAATGTGTCGTTGCGGCCATCCTCAAGAAGGTAATTAATACATCGGCTTGTTGTGCTTGTTGCAATTTTGTTATTACTAGGTTGAGTTTGTGCACTTGAATTTTTATCATCATGCTGGTCAAGCAACCACGATGAAATACACTCTGAAAATAGCATCAATTTATTATTACCTTTCATATCTATGGTCAGTGGCTTAAGTGGATACAAATTAATGCAATGGTAAACCGCAACCTAAATAACCCTCATTAAGCAAATTTTGTCAGTAATCTACATCTATTTACATTGTTTGATTTTGCAGATAGTCTTCAAGGGTTTGAAATCTACATTTTAGAAGGCATTAGAAACTAAAAAATTTAACTGTTTTCATTTTGTTATAGGATATTTGAAGGCGTACCATGTTTCATATATGTGACCCGTCATATCGAAAGGTACCTTAAGGTCGGCAAAATTTTTGTTCGCATCTGAAAGCTGAGATTTTAAGCTTTAAAATGACACCTTGATTTTGGTTATTGGATGTTCGGTTGCGAAGTGACACCCAAATTGGTAAAAGGTATCGGGCTGATTCGGAAAACTATATTTCTGAGAAAATCGAGTTTAAAGTTTTTGTACTTAGTAAATCCTGAACAGAGAGAGGATTTTTAGCTTGGTTTTTAATACATTTTTCTTATGTTTTGGATGTTGGAACTTGATTAATATGATAGAATACACTTCAATGATAACCTTTCTGATAAAATTAGAAATTCGACCTTGGGCGTGATTTCGACTATGCTTAGCTTCAATGGCCCGTATCTCGTAATGTACTATGCCGGTATTAAGGTACCTTTCGATATGACGATCCACATATACTGCTGTATTCTATTTCAATTATTGTTATTCCTTGTTCAAAATGTATTTCTGTGTTTTAGATGAAACAATTGTAGTACAAATGAGCAGGATGTTCAGTGAAAATCTAAATATCATGCATTATAATGCAAGTGTCAATTATATCATCTTTTTGTTGTCATTTTTTAATATTCTTCTCTGGAGTTAGACGGCAAAACATTGCAGTTACTGATTTCGCAAATTTTGAAAGCTCAGGTTTTTAGGGGAAAAACCTTTGTATTGAAGTTTTTTGATTAATAACACTACTGTAAAAGCTTATGCTTCTGAAATATCCATTAAATGGAATTCAGAAATAATTCTTATATTACCTCTGTGATGGTGACCTTGGACATACCCAAGGTCACTTCGTAAATGAACCGTGTTCTTCCATTTACTTTTCTTATCTCTCTATTATTCTTATTCATCCGCAGCACATTAACAATCTAAATGTCTCTTTTCATCAAATAAAACTGAACTGATACAAGGTGATGTACCCACACAACCCAGTACCTGGTTACTATAGCAACCAATTTTGCCATAGCGATAGGAAGTTGCCATAGTCATGCTGAAAATGGATACTTTTTCAATATTCTATCCACAAACATTCTAGATATGTTTGTGTATAAATTTCTTGTTATTGCTCGTCTGATGTTAATCACACTATATGAAAACATTTATGGCTATAATATCATTTCGTCTATAAGGTGCCTCAAGTGAAATTTAAATTTATATATTCAGAAATATGTTTCAAAACGTGATTTCATAGTGTAGCAGACATTCATATTCATATTTCAAGGGGATGCTATTAATGATCCAGTGCTTGGAGCATGTTTACTATAGCTTATTAATATTTGCTGATAATTAGCGTGTTTCAAATTACCGTCTTGTCTTCAAATTTAAATGCCATTCCCTCGGCGTAGTCAATCATAATTGGTAGGTTCTGAATTTGGTTAGCGTAATCAAAATTATGTTATGAAAAGGATACCTGCATATTTTTCTTTCTACTTTTCATGAAAATTATAGTTAAATCAATTAGGAATTTTTGTGAAATCAATTTAACTTATTTATAATTATTGGTATTCTTAAAGGTATCAAAGGAAAATCAAAATGGAATGATTGATGATTGTGCTTATCGTTCTGATGATTCCAAAACTGGCAACTTCTGTTTCCGGAGGAATAGATCCATTTTTTTATTTGTAAACATTTGTAGTATCTTTAGACTTACATGCATATCACTTATTATTAAGCCGGGGTGGGGGGAGGGGGGGGGGGCTAAATTTGCATCAAATGCTGCAAATTTGGACATTTCTTTTCAAAATGTTATAAAATTTTGCCAAAATAAAGCAAATTTGAACAGAAAAAAATTAGATTTTTGATTAAATGTGGCTCAAAATTTAGAAGATTTGATGGTATATGGATGGGTCAATTTTTCTTAAAAATTGGTATTTGGATGGGTGACTTTCCAAATTTCCAAGAGGCACGTCCCTACCCAAACCAAATTTTAGTACCCCCCCCCCACCGGGTTATTAAGCTTATATTATTTTGTCTTTCACCAAATCAAGTTGATTTACTTTGTTTTAACTTCCAAAATATTTGACAAAAATACCAGTTGACGTTAATTTTAAATGGTCCAAAATCACTTGACTGAAAGCAGCTGTCCGTCCATTATGCAATCCTATAATTTTTCTATAAGTAGAATTTGACGACAAATAAACAAACACATGTAATATCCCACACCATACAGATGTCTACTCCTGACAAGCAAAGCACACCATGTCAGCTTTATATGGCAATAATCTATGCTGGCTTGTAAGTCGCATTTTATATAGTGTTCAATAAAATGAGAAAGGTTGAAATGTCATCAATTTAATGATTTTTGACAATAAAATTTAACTTTAAATTTAGTGTGGGAATCATATTGTTTTGTTGCATTAGATATGTAGAATTTTTAAAAATTTAGAACAGAATATCCATCAATTATTTTTGGAAGTAAAAATGAGATGCGTGGACTTCACAAGCTGACCAGCTTGTCACATTTGGAAGGAGATATATAGGGGATGTCACATTTGGAAGGAGATATATAGGGGATGTTTAAAATCTAAGAGAAATGTGGCAAAAAACTGTTGGTTGATTCTGAGTTAAGTTAACTGAACCAAGATTGTGCTATGAATAGAATATCTGCATAGTTCTCTTTTTCACTTTTCAGGAATAAAAATGATAGTTTAATGAAAGGTAGCAGGGTAAGAAGTTCGCGTCTCTCTAGGAGAATCCATTTGGATTCTCGTAAATGAATTTCGTGAGAATCCACAGAATACCTGCCCCCCCCTTTTTGGGAACGCCACTGGCTAAAATTAAGTTTGTATTATTTCCTGATATATCAACTGCTGCTACGTCTGTGAGATAAGATGGAGAAAATTGCAACATGGATGCACACACGGTCTCCCTGAGCACCAGTGTAATAATGTAGATTCACAGCATCTATTTTGACATGGCTAACTAGCGCTTTATTGGGTGGCATTAGCTTGGTTAATACCACACTCCGCTTTAGTGTTTTGCTTACAGTACATAGTAATAAGAGAATAGGTTTGCTTTGGGAAGGAGGAAGATTACTGAAGATACATTAGAGAAGAATTTTATGTTTGTTTTAGAAGAAGCAACATGATTGGTTCATAATGTGCATAATGTTGAGCTGGTCTATCTCTATGCAAATGAATTTCTTTCTTATATTAGATACATTATGACATCCATGCCCTTGACCGATGATTGTATATATTTACTTTTGGTTGACTAAGCTTAATGATAATGAGACTGATTAATATGCAATGCATTTTTTTTAATATCACTTGATTGATGGATTCCTAAACAAATATTTAAGAGCATGCTTATTTTATGTGCCTAGGAAAAAATTGGTTTAAAGACAATCTCATTGCGTTGTTTACAAACTCGATTGATACTGTTTTTATTAAATTGTGCAAATATAAATTAATTTGGCATTAGTTACAACTGCATGGAACAGTTTGTACTACACATGGCTAGCATATTACAATTTATTCTTCCAAAAGATGACACTACCAGGATTTATTCACCAAGAACGGAGAATGTAAACATAAAAGTTGCTTAAATAAAGAGAGAATCTCTTTTAAAAATTAAAAATTCAAATAGGCAGGGTTGTTAGATGCTGAAATTCATCTCATTCCAATATTCAAACCAAAGACGTGCTGTACTTGTCTTAATAGGATTCTTTTATTGAAATTAAAAATTGATGTTTTTTGAATAGATTCATTGGGTTGTTGAAATAAGAATACACTGATTTTATTTTATTCTTTTTTATAAATTGCATTATATTTTGTTTTTCACATCAGGATTTCATCATATGAAATGTGTTTTTATACCCTTCAGGTTCTTCAGGTTAAAAATACACCCCCATGTTGTAAAATGTTGAATCCATGTTTATGCACTGAAACACTCATGTCAAGTATTTTAATAGCAGGAATCATATTTACATGACATGTTAGTCAGAGTAGAGGCCAATAGAATATGTCTGCTTGTATAAGCTTGGAAATAGTGTATGTAAGCACAAAGATTGTAGCTTGACATATGGATAAGTTTAAATATTATTACTGTAGATTGTGCTGCAAGTATTTGCATACATCTGAGTTTTGCCACATCTTCAAATTCAAGAAATTTTAATACCCCTAAAAATCTGTTTTAAATCTGCTAAAATCTGTATTTTACAGTAATAATTTGAATACATTGCAGACCAACAGGAGGATTACAAGGTGCTTTTTAACTGATGCATTTACTTTGTAGTTATGAGCATATGGATTTAAGGCCATGAAAGTTAGCTTACTACTCTTGTGTTTTATTCCAAAATTGTTTCCAACTGTTAAAATCACTAATGTCTTTGATAATGTCTAAATCTGTGTATTCTGATCTGGTTTAGACTGATCAGGTAATGAGTGTTAGCAATACAGATTTAACTTTTTAACAACTGATTTTTTTTTTCACAATCCATCCTATTCTGTTGGCAGGCTGTTCTGAGCGGCTTACAGCCCCTCACTTATGATAGCATAATGATAGCCGTAGATAACAAGGATTATTCTTTTTGGACAAATTGATGATGATGCTAGATACCTCTTCGTATCAAGTGCTTGCAGGCAATTTTTCAACAAATTTCAGCTATTAGTTTTATTTTTAGATCTCTTTGCATGAATTACGTCAATATTTATTCCGGCCAATTGTACACGCAGTTGCAAGTCGCTGTGAGCGGCTCTCCGGAGTGAAAGAGTTCAGATGTCTTAGGGTTTTAATGTTTATCATTTCACGAAGAGAAATGTCCCAAACATCATATTCCATGTTAATTGAATATTTTTAAAAGTAGAGACAATTATGACCATATTCTAAGTAAAAATCACATGGCCATGTGACTCAAGTCAGTCTGTCTGTTTGTCCATGTGTCACATGAAATGCCAGACTAGGCAAGTTATTGTGATAAACTGATACACACAGTAATTACCACTAGTAAACTCCTCATCACAAAGATTGATTAGGCATTCTGATTTATAGTTACATCAAAATAAGTGACTCCAGCTGTTTTGTAATACTTTAAACTTTTATTATAATATTAAACACAGTGATCACACTCGTATATGATATTTTAATATTGATGAAATGTCAGTATATGTCAAACGTGGATGATATATAGAATGAGTGGTAGTGATAATATTGACTTAATGCATGACAGGCCATACTCACCGTATGCTAATGAGTCTGTACCACACTATGTTTGTAGTTATTTAAAAAAAACCCTAAGAACTTCAATGCAAACCGAAAACTACAGGAATATTCCATTGTCCAAGATTAAGGTCTCCAATTCAGCAGGCCTATAATGGAAAATGAATGATTCATAAACTATACAAGTATAATAATAATAAAAAATATTAAAAACCAATCAAATTAAAACACAACAGATGAGTGTCAAAAATTGCACATTCTCTTCTTTGAAGTAAACTGTTTGTATACTGTAAAACACTTAAATTTCGCTAGGAATTCATTTTGCGAATTAGCAATAAGTGACATTTTCGCAAGTATTAAATTTTGATATTACCTTCTAGTTTTCTATGTAATGTTCCTGTCAAAATATTGCTAAAATACCATATCACATAAATAATCAAAAACTTTACAAACAAACAAACTCAATGAACATGGATTGCCAACTGCAAGATTTGTTCAAGACATGTTTACATCAACATCCGGGTATTGGATCATTCCATTTACAAAGAAAGGGAGAGAGTCAATAGATCGTTTTTAATAGAAAATTTTTCACACATGTGCAAGAGCTCGAATGCCATTTCTTAATAAACAAAACATGAACTTGGACAATATATTCGCGAGAATTTAATTTCGCAAATTTGTTTTCCCTGAACCCTAACCCTAACCCTGATTGGCCTGATTAGTAAGATATGATAGCCATCAGAGTATCTCAGTTTAAATACTGTAAAGTATCAGTCTAATTGCAGATAAAATGTCACAACTACCATGAACAACAAGTTCAAATATGCCCTTGGAAACAGAGATTTCTTGAATGAAAAATAAGCATTTGTGTATTGTACAGATTTGTTAGAATAATTCAGTTGAGAATCATGTATATATATATAGAGCACATGCTAATGTGACATGTAGTAAAAGGTATTACTCCTATTGAAATTATTTACATATTTTACAATAACTTATTTGCACTTGACAAAAAAAAAGGCATATTTAAGAGAAGAGAAAAGACACAAATATAGCTGTGAGCTGTTTACCATATCAAAATAAGTTAAGTGTCCTTTGATGACGTACCGTGGGATTGTAATTATATACAAATTATGATGCAAGCGTAGAGCTCAGGGGAAACGATCAAGTGATGGGTGGTTGGAAGGATTAGATCAAATTTCATGTCATCAAATGTTTTTTCCTTCTAGACATCTTGGCGTAGGTAATGTTGGTCTAAAAGTATGCCATTAAGTTGGGGTCAGCAAGACCTTTTATGATATGGATTATATTTGGTTGAAAATTGATATCCATTTTGTACCAGGTTGTCACATTGGTATGGGATTTGTTTTGGTTACGATTTTTAGACAAACCATGTGATGGAAAGTAGTTGTAGTAGACAGTCATAAATTTGTTTTTTAAACTAGTAACAGTTAATCTTGTAAATTACTTGTTTCTTTCATATCTACAATAACATAAAGCTCCAACATATTATCATAATTACTTTTACCTTTGTGATTATATACAACTATATTGGCTGCCCATAGATACTGATATGTGATTTTCATATTCTAATAAAACAAAGTCAGAAATGACATACACATACAAAATTTATATTTTGTGATCAAAATAATAAACCCTTGTAGCCCACAATAGTAGCGTGCTTCGTTGTAGGCAGGTGCTACTTGTTCTCTACCTGTTGGCTGCTTGACACATTCTGTTCTGTTTTTAGTAGGTGGGCCTCACTGAATGCAGCGAATAGCAATCACCAAATGCACGCATTCACTCATGCATCTTTCATACCATCTTGCTGCTTTCTCTGAATATTTTATGTTGCACAGAATATTATGAAGGGCTTAAAGGATAGGTTGCATGATATTATGCATTTGACATAAGAAATTATTACCAATATCTCAAAGAATCTAATAATAGATAAAGCAATAATGTTTACAAAATATAACCTACACAAGAGAAAATCCAACCAAAATATTACATACAATTAAATAAATGTTTATGTATAGATTTAACAGTTTTGCTGTAGTATGGCTGCTCTAAGTCAAAAATAACCATTTAGACAAAAGTGTGTTATATAATATTTTTAAGATAGTGCAACTTAACACCACAGTTATGTGATCTTTATTCCATTATGATAGTTAATTACCTTTCAATGTCAGCTGATGTATTTCTCCCATAGCATTTATGTGATAGGTGTCCCAACTTGTAAAGCTTAAAATTTGTCTCAGAATTTTGCTGTGTTTAGGGCAAGGATGTTTAGTATGATATTCTTTTATGCTGCATTTTTTTACATCATTTACAGTACAGATATGTAATGGAATTTGATTTGTTTATTTATATTTTTATGTCAGAATGGTTTTGTTTTGTATGTTTGCAAAATTTAGTTTCTTTTTTATTAAATTATTTGTCACAGAGTCAGGTGGTTTCTTTAGACTTGTCAAAATTTGCCCAACCCAATTTTCTTTATTAAGACAAAGAAAAACATTAAAGTCGAGGTAAAAATTGATCAATACTGACACAATTTCAATAAAAGCTAACACAAACACGCTAGTGGTAAGTGGTGATAATAACATTTGACATTTCACACAGAAACAGCACAGATTGAACAGGAAAGTGGACTGGGAGATTTAAATGGCATCATATTTAGGCAGCTGGAGTCGGGGATGTTGACAAAGCATTTTTAGGTATTGACGCGACACCAAGCTGGTCTACTACATTCACAGTACATAATTAGTCAAAAAGATTGCTACATGTATATGATTGAAATTTCTACTTCCGAATGAATCTGTGGATTATCAGATCACTTTATATTGGTCACATCTTGTATCAGAAAAGATTGATCTTAAATACATAATTGATTGGGAATCTTTCTCTACATTCCTGTTGGTAATTTGGACCATAGTGGCTACTTTTACATACATTAATGTTGTGCCTTGATTTTTCTGTTTGGTGTGTTTTTCAGTTTTATAAAAAATAAAATAGCTGGTGCGACACCAAGCTGGTAGACCAGCTTGGTGTTGCATCGTGCGTGACATTATTATTTGACATTCTGTGTAGTAACAAATAATAAAAGTTAATTTATATCTACTGAAGATCTACAAGGTTTTAAATTCATATTCACTATTCATTGGTGAACTATCATGCCTTAAAATATAATTGTGGATTCAAGTTGCTGGAAAATATATATAGGGGATGAGTTCCAGGTGTTTTCTGGATTTTTCAGAGGTTTTGTGTTAATTCATGGTCTTAAAATTCATATTATTATCGCTGACTACTTGTTCTTAAGGGGTTTCTCAGAGATGCAAATCCTCCATTGATTTTCTTAAAAATTTAGTATTTGGTAGATTTATTTATGCTGATAACGAATCTAAAATATACAATATACGCAGCTATGCGGCGTGTCATTAACCAAATGCACCATAGTAAAGCATGCATTTTAGTGTGCGTTGAAATTTTGCGCACGCAAAACGGATGCAAACATTTTTTTTTTATTTTTTACTATTTATGAAAAAAATCGTTATTCCGCAGTCGTAAGCAACTGCATCTCTGAGAAAAACCCTTAAAATCAATACCCTAAATGCTGATTGATGCTTCTGAATTAATTCAGCATATTTTTCTTAACAAAAAATCTGACTAGTCACAAAGATTATAGATTAGACTTACTGATTAGAAGAGTCACTGTGGTGATACATCCACGTGCATGAAAAGATTTGTTTGTTGTGCCAAGAGATAGCTAATCATGTTAATGTAGACAATTATCTCTGAATTGCAGGGCATTTACTTTGTTTAGTATTTTACTTAAGTGTCAGTCAAAGCTCTGTGTTATTATGTATTATAATGATGTCTTTGTACCTCAAAGAATAATTAAGTCATTTGATTTGAATTTGACAGCATCCAAATGATATATCTGAAATTATCTCAAGCAAAGCCAACTAGAGAACATGCATAAAATGATGTTTACCAAAATATGGTGTCAAAATAGTTGCACACACAATTTGTCAAATTTTGCAAAAGTATCATTTACTTGTGCATATCGGAATGAAGTACACAAAAGCCTTTCTATCTGATATGCTATCCAGAAAAAGAAAATACAGCAAATTTCTCTTTTGTTGTCAGTTGTATAGATCAGATGATAAACAATCAGTAGGATATTCTATCCTTAACATTGTTTAACCCATGTAAAATAGAAATAACATAATTCTTCAAAATAGATGAACACCACCATTTAGTTTTAACCAATAATTAAATGCACTCTGCACTCAGTGTATAAGTGTTGTTTTATTGTTGAAAACAATAGTATGAGGTGTAAAAACAAAAATGCCTTTCAGTCAATCTTGTTTAGCAATGTCAATTATGATGCTTACGTATGTGGACAATTAGATCATTCCTATAGACCACCAACTATCACATTACTTGCATTATGCAATATTCAGGTTAATCTATTGCAGTTTCTGCCCAGGTTTTCATGTCTCTTCCAGTCAGACTTAAAATCAGTAAATATCTTGGATATTTTGCATAATCCACGTAATAGATTTTCAAGGTTGCATGTTTCAAATAGCCTTTTAAAACAAATTTGAAAAATATTTTTTATGTAAGCTGTTGATTTATATTTTTTACGATTACTGATATAAGTGGCAATCACTCAGATAATTACTGTTTCTTATTTATGCGTCTGTAACAAATAGTTTTGGTCTATTTCTCCTGCCTTATTTCTCCTCACATGTTTATAACAGTCATTGCAATATTATCCTACATTGAAAATCTTTGTGCACAAATTATTGCATATATGCAAGAAGGAGAGTATTTTTGTTTAGTTTGTAATATTACCCTGAAATATCAAATGTTGCTACATCTGTGCGATAAGATGGAGAAAATTGCAACATGGATGCACACACTCTCCCTGAGCACCAGTGTAATAATGTAGATTCACAGCATCTATTTTGACATGGCTAACTAGCACTTTATTGCGTGGCATTAGCTTGGTTAATACCACACTCCGCTTTAGTGTTTTGCTTACAGTACATAGTAATAAGAGAATAGGCTTGCCTTGGGAAGGAAGAAGATTACTGGAGATACATCAGAGAAGAATATTTTATACTTGTTTTATAAGAAGCAACAAGATTGGTTCATAATATGCAAAATGTAAAACTACTCTGTGCCTGTGCCAATGAATTTCTTTATTGTATTAGGTACATTTTAACATCCATGCCCTTGACTAAGTCATATACATATTGACTTTTGGTTGACTAAGCTTAATTATAATGATACTGATTAATATGCAATGCATTATTTTAAATATCACTTGATTGATGGATTCCTAAACAAATAACTAAGTGCATACTAATGTTTGTGCCTATAGGAAAAAAATGATTTAAAGACATTGCATTGCACTTTTTACAAAGTCGATTGACACTGTTTTTATTAAAATTTGAAAATTTAATTTAATTTGACATTAGAAGTTACACCTGCATGGAACAGTTTGTACTACACATGGCTAGCATATTACAATTTATTCTTCCAAAAGATGACACTACCAGGATTTATTCACCAAGAATGGAGAATGTAAACATAAAAGTTGTTTAAATAAAGAGAGAATCTCTTTTAAAAATTAAAAATTCAAATAGGCAGGGTTGTTAGATGCTGAAATTCATCTCATTCCAATATTCAAACCAAAGATGCGCTATACTTGTCTTAATAGAATTCTTTTATTGAAATTAAAAATTGATGTTTTTTGAATAGATTCATTGGGTTTGTTGAAATAAGAATACACTGATTTTATTTTATTCTTTTTTATAAATTGCATTATATTTTGTTTTTCACATCAGGATTTCATCATATGAAATGTGTTTTTATACCCTTCAGGTTCTTCAGGTTAAAAATACACCCCCATGTTGTAAAATGTTTAATCCATGTTTTTGCACTGAAACACTCATGTCAAGTATTTTAATAGCAGGAATCATATTTACATGACATGTTAGTCAGAGTATATGCCAATAGAATATATCTACTTGTATAAGCTTGGAAATTGTGTATGTAAGCATAAAGATTGTAGCTTGACATATGGATAAGTTTAAACATTATTACTGTAGATTGTGCTGCAAGTAATTGCATACATCTGAGTTTTGCCACATCTTCAAATTCAAGAAATTTTAATACCCCTAATTAAAATGTTATACATAGATGTAAATTTCATGGCGAATGAAATTAGCGAAAGAAACCATAAACTTGTGAGTTTTAAATCTGCTAAAATCTGTATTTTTACAGTAATAATTTGAATACAATGCAGATCAACGGTAGGATTACAGGTAGGCATCCATTCAAATCAAGACGTTCTAAGAAAGGTTATGGGTTTCGATGCAACTTCAACTACTTTTGAGGGTATGATTTTTAACTGAAGCATTTACTTTGTAGTTATGAACATATGGTTTAAGGCTGTGACAAATAGCATAAATGCTTACTACTCTATGTTTTATTCCTGGGAACTGTTTTGGGTTTCTCAAAAAGATAGTAACATTGGTATTTAAAATTATTTCCAACTGTTACAATTACTGATGTCTTTGACAATTTCTAAATCTGTGTATTCTGATCTGGTTTAGACTGATCAGGTAATGAGTGTTAGCAATACAGACTTAAATCTTTCACTCCAGAATTTTTTTTTCGCAGTCCGTCCTATTCGGTTGGCTGGCTGCTCTGAGCGGCTTACAGCCCCTCACATATGATAGCATAATGATAGCGTTAGATCACAAGGATTATTCTTTTTGGACAGATTGATGATAATGCTCGATACCTCTTAGTATCAAGTGCTTGCAGGCAAATTTTAGACTAATTTCAGCTAGTAGGTTTTTTTTAGAGCTCTTTGCATAAATTGCGTCAATAATTTATTCCGGCCAATCGTGCACGCAGTCGCAAGTTGCTGTGAGCGGCTTTCCGGAGTGAAAGAGTTTAGATTTCTTAGGTTTTTAATGTTGATCATTTCATGAAGAGAAATGTCCCAAACATCATATTCCATGTTTATTGAATATTTTTTAAAGTAGAGACAGTTGTGACTATATTCTAAGGAAAATCACATGGCCATGTGACTCAAGTCAGTCTGTCTGTCTGCCTGTTTGTCCATGTGTCACATGAAATGCCAGACTAGGCAAGTTATTGGGTTAAACTGATATGTACAGTAATTACAACCAGTTAACTCGCCATTACAAAGATTGATACAGCATTCTGATTTATAGGTTCATCAAAAAACTGACCCCAGCTGTTTCGCTATACTATAATGTCTGGTGAATTTAGTA
>JXSR01S010854.1:39383-51197 GCA_000969725.1 Ophiothrix spiculata
ATTTTCTTGTGTTTATTTTCCACTTTGATTTAAGCATCTGTCTGTTCTTCCTCAAGACACAGTTAAGGGTAATCATCGATTCAATTCCTTTCAAGTAGCGAAATTATTTGACATCTAATACAACTTGAGAATTTGAATGAAATGACACATCGCTGGTATTTATCATGGATAATTTGAAATCAACATTCAAAATGTTTTTTTTAAAATACAGCTTGTAAACGATTTGTCAGTCTTATCAACATTTTTGATTTGTCAGTCATATCAACATTTTGGATATAGTGTACTTGTAAGCCATCCTTGTCTCATAGATAACATGAAAAAATAGCCTATGAAGTATCTTCAAAATCTTGGACGAAAACTGGCGATGATCTGTCGGCAGTCAAAACGGAAGAGCTCGAGTCATGAGCTCGAGTAGTGATAGCGATTCTCTTTGCCCCGGGTTTCATACCCGCCTTTGAATTCTAGGATTTACTTTAGCGCGACTTTGTCGTGTAGTAATCATTAGGTAATTACGTTTGATAGTGCCCCTCCAGGCATCATGTCGATGTTAAGAGAGTAAACAATTATCATTGTAGAGTACTATGTTTACATACTCTACGTTATAACGAAATGCATGTCAGGCCACGGTGGATTACTAAATTAGTAAGAATATTTTTAACGAAAAACAACAACAAATCCTACAAAGTCATAAAATTGAAATGACAAGAATTTTCGTACAGTATGAATTTGATCCGGGGACCATCCCGGATGGCAATTGGTACTCATACTCGTCATAAAAATAGGCACAAAAGGGTCTAATTTTGACCCACCAGCGGCGTCAGTGTTTCTGTTTTTGGTTTCAGCAAAATTGTAAATTAAAGCCACCTCCGCCATTAAAAGACACTTTACACAAGCAAAATAAGGATTGACATTATGTAAAAAAACACTTCAATTGTATCATTTTTGATACCTGATTTGTAAATAGAAGGTTATTAGTAAACTTACGCTGTTATTTTTGCTACGATATTCGTCATCTTACGCCATAGAGTTGCAACTTCCCTCGGTTATCAAACAGTTGTTTATTTTTCCAATAAAAAGGATAAACGTTAAAATGCGTTAATGAAATAATGGATTCTTAAAATGGAAATACGGCTCTATCAGTGATTTATACCAGCGAATTGTTTTCCCCAAATACAAGTCACAAGTTACGACAATCCTGACGGTTATTACAAATACAGGCCAACTCATGACCCTGGTCTGAACGCACCTCACTGTATCCGTTTGAAAAGAACACATCACACTTATCGGGATAACATTTCTTTTATCTCAATTATTCAAGAAACAAATTAATTTCGCTTTATTCGTAAGATTTTATCGCCAGTCACTTTCACACAAACTGTGTGCTGGCGAGGATAACAATTTCACATGGGTTACGTGATTTGCTTGTTTCATTTCCCTAAAGGGAGAAGGTGGTAAGTCAGAAGCTTGTTTATATATCGTCGCACTACTAACATTATTGGATAAGTCGCTTTTTGAGATTTATGAAGATTTGAGAATATATATTTATCATAATTGGATTGAAATACTTTCAAATTGATTATTTGGGTTCATTTATACGCCATGATTAGAACAATAATGTTTTGATGCAGGGAGACTCTAATCAGTAAACGAAATATAGATAAAACACATTCTTACACGCTAAGCTTTAAATTTGTAGATCGGCTAGTTTCGCTTTATTAAGTTCAAGTTTCAAACAACCCATGGATATACGGATCGTTTCAAAAATGAATAACGAATTCAAATGGGCACAGCAGATAACAAAAGCAGTGAAAATACCGATCTTCATCCGTTCTGATTTTATCGGGTATCTTGAGTGAGTAAGTACCTTGAGCATGTTGAGATTCGATAATAAACAAGGTTATTGCAGGAACTCACATAGCAACTGAGATGTTTAACAATTTGACCAGACACAAAAGATTTCAATAAGGGTTGTAACGATGTTGATGGTAAATTGCACTCCGGATTGCTGTGCATAAAGTGGGTTAAACATTGCCTAAGTGCAAGATGACTGATAAAGTGATACACATGGAACTGATATAGGGCTGTTTCAGATGAAAACAAATATCAGCGGTGATGGAATTCATACAAAGTTGGTATGAAAACAATTTACTTACATTGTGACTCTTTTCGACCGTCGACGATTTTTTTGTACCGTCCTGTGTACATTGTCCTGATATGCCATACAAGTTAGTTAAAACGCCGCATGTTTGCTATACGAAACATAATATGGGCACATAACCGGTAATCGGAAGGATTCTGCAACGTCGCAACTTGGTATGACAACGGTGAATGCTTGCGTTGCCCGGTCGGCTGACAGTGATAGCCGACAAGTGCATCCATATTCATCACATAGTCCTATTTTAAAAAGAAAATATGACTTTCAATTCATAATTTATTTCACATGAATCAAAAACCTCACTCACTTAAATTTACCTCCCGTTTTATAACAATATTTACAAGACAAAGTAGGTGACTAGTAGGTCCTCTGGTGTCAATTTTGTCATCTAACGTCTCTCTCTATCTCTGCTTTATTTCCGAGATAGTTGTGTGTGATTTTTAACCTAATTTGTCAAGATAGAATAATGAAATAATGGACGATATGTGAAGGTATATTTAGAGGGGATTCCTCTTGGCCAGCAGGCGTGATGAGAAACCTTGTGGGTTTTTATATAATTTGTGCTTTTTTCATTGAAAAGTCGCCAAAGTTGTGCTATTTAAATGACCCACATATCAAACTGCAAATCGAATGATAGCTTATAATCAGTTTATCTAAAAGTAATTCTGTAAAAATATATTGTGGTGGTCTCATGTTTATGTTTTGCCTTCCTTAACCTTGTCTACTGCTGTTCTTGAAACGCGTCTACCCAATAATTTTTATTAATCTTTTTTGAATCAAACCAATGTAATTATGACATAATAAAGTACTTTTGGATCAGAATATCACGATTTTTTTGCAAAAATCCCTCCATAGTTTTAAAGGAAATACTTGCATTACTTTTCTATATGAAGGGGAAAGAAGAACACACAAAGCCTCAATGGAACATACACAAGGATGCTAAGAACTATCTTTAATGTGTATTTGCAACAGCGCATCATCAATAAAGATATTTACGGCAAACTACCAAAACTCTGTGAAAAAATCAGAAAAAATAGAAGAGTCTTCTTTGCCGGCCACGGTTCCAGGAGTGTGGATGAACCAGTATCAAATCTTGTGCACTGGAATCCAAAACATGGGAAGAGGAGACCTGGGAAGCCCAACCTAACCTACACAGACGGGTTGAAGCAACTTCACCGGACTTCAGGCATCGGATTTACAGACGGCCATGAAGGACAGGAAGCTATGGATATCCGTCCAGTTCGAGGACAAAACTTGACATAAGTCAAGTAAATCAAGTTTGCAAAATAAATTTGTTCCTCTTCAGGTAATCAAACAACAAAATGTTAATCGCGAATTTAAAATGTTCCATTTAATGCATACCTGGAAGCTTTTTTTAATCAACTGTCAAACCGACGAATAAACTCGTTTTTTCGTCTACAGCTGCATGCCTTTGATATCGCTCGCATTAAAAGGGTTTATTAGATGTAAAACAAACAATACACAGTCGCTGTCACAATGTTGCACCGGTGACTCCCTAAGTTCATGTCAGATCGGATTTTTGTCTCTTCCCATCTTTATACGTTTTTTCTTCTCCTCCAAACTATTATTTCGCCGCGGGGTTAGTGCATGGAAGTCGCGCGCGCTTGACCTCGCAACCTACTTTCGTACAGTACACACTGTACGGTGAATCGAGTGTTTTATATTATACGAATCATTAAGAAAAGTAACTGTTGATATCATGAGTAAAAAGGGTAAAACTGTCTTGATAATATGGTGTCTGTGTCGGCTTTGAACATACAAGTGAACTATTTTGAAGAAATCATGATAGTCAAACTTACTTATACATGTTACAGTTGCTTTCAATTTGAACAAAATAGTCATTTGGACAAAATTACTTTGGACAAAGTGGCCGTGAACGAAATACGGATCAATGAAATTGCTGAGACTGCGAAATATTCCCAGGTTGGATGAAGTAAACTTAAATAGAATGGAAGTGGACGACGTGAGTATTGGATAAAATGACTTTGGGCGAAATGGCATTGGACAAAATGCACGATGTGACTAATTTTGGATAAATCGGCTAGGACGCTCAGTCAGACGGACCCTGTATTTCATTACACCGGTTACCAAGCCGCACTTCATACTCATGCTCGTCATAAAAAACGGCGACAAAGGGTATGAGTTTGACCCAGCAGCGACATAAGTGTTTTTGAAAAACGTGTGGTTTCAACAAAATTGTAAATTAAACCTCCTCCGTTATTAAAGGAACACTTTTCTCTGGCGTTGTTAATCGGAATCCAATGTTGTGCTGTAAATATTTTGCATAGGAATGTCTGAAATCAAGAAAAATAAGTATTGACTTTATGTAAATGAACAAAAAACGGCGTCAGTATTTTTGAAAAAAAAAGATTAGTTTCAGCAATGTTTTTTCCAATCTTGTGCTGCAAATATTTTGCAAAGGAATGTCTGAAATCAAGAAAAATAAGTATTGACTTTATGTAAATAACCAAATTGTATAATATTTGATCCCTGATTTGTAAGGAAAAGGTTATAACAAAAACTTACGCTGTCACATAATGTGCTACGATTCGTCGCTATATATAGCATGTTAAGGGTTGCAATTTGCTGTCAATAATTATGCCGTTTAGGGTCCAACATTAAGGTACTCTGATGAGCATGATGCGAGCAATACCTCGACCAATAGCGAGTACTGTTTTCCTAAAATACAAGTCACAAATTACGGTAATCCTGACGGTTATTGCAGATACAGGCCAACTCATGACCCTGGTCTCAACGCAACTCGGTGTATCCGTTTGAAAAGAACACATTACACTTGTCGGGATAACATTTCTTTTATCTCAATTATTTAAGAAACAAATTAATTTCGCTTTATTCGTAAGATTTTATCGCCAGTCGAATTCACACAAACTGTGTGCTGGCGAGGATAACAAGTTCACATGTGTTACGTGATTTGCTTGTTTTATTTCCCCAAAGGGAAAAGGGTGAAAAGTCAGAAGTTTTTTCACATATCGTCACATTACTAAAATTATTTATTGGATAAGTTGCTTTTTGACAAAATTGAGCTTTATGAAGATCTGAGAATTGTGTTTCAGTACGAAGTTTGTCAATTATATTTATCATAAATCGATTGAAATACTTTGAAATACACCATGATTAGAACATTCATGCTTTGTTGCAGAGAGACAATAACCAGTAAAACGTAGTAGACAAAATATTTAACAACATTCTTATACGCTATGCTTTAAATTTATAGATGGTCTGGTGTTGCATTTTTTAAGTTTAAGTTTCAAACAACCCGTGGATATACGAATCGTTTCAAAAGTATCTCAATAAATGAATAACGAATTTAAATGGTCAAAACAGATACCCAAAGCACAGAAGATGCTGATCCTCTTCATCCGTTCTGATATTATCAAAGTCTTGATTAAATGAGCGTCTTGAGATTCGATTATAAACAAGGTTATGGCATGAACTCACATAGCAACTGAGACGTTTAAACAATTTGACTAGACACAAAAGATTTCAATAAGGGTTGTAACGATGTTGATGGTAAGTTGCACTCCGGATTGCTGTACATAAAGTGGGTTAAACATTGCCTAAGTGCAAGATGATTGATACAGTGAAACATTTGGAACTGATTTGTTTAGGGCTGTTTCGGATGAAAAAAATATTAGCAGTGATGGAATTCAGACAAAGTTAGTATGAAATACAATTCACTGACATTGTGACTCGTTTTGACCGTCGGTCAATACTTTTTGTTCCGTTCTGTCTACACTGTCCAGATCTGCCGCACAAGTTAGTAAAAACGCGATGTTTGTTACACATATAGATACGTCTATTAAATCTCTACGGATACTATGGGCACATAACCGGTCGCCGACCGGTGTCTGGTAATCGAAGGATAATGCCATGCCGCAACATTGGTATGACAACGGTGAATGCTTGCGTTGCCCGGTCGGCGGCGGCCCACATATTTTAAAGAGAAACTATGGCTTTCAATTAATAATTTATTATCAATTAAAATCTCACTCAGATTGCCCACGATAAACCATCAAGCTCTCTGGAATGAAACCTTTTTAAATTTCCCCTCCCCTGCACTTTATACCAATAAAGACAAAGCAGGTGACTTGTATGTCCTCTGGTGTCAATTTTGTCATCCCACTTCGCTCTCTATCTCTGCTTTATTTCCGAGATAGTTGTACCTAATTTGTCAAGATAGAATAATGAAATAATGGACGATATGTGAAGGTATATTTAGAGGGGTTTCCTCTTGGCTAGCAGGCATGATGAGAAACCTTGTGCCTTTTTACACTTTGCTTTTTTCATTGAAAATTCGCCAAAGTTGTGCTGTTTAAATGACCCACATATCAAACTGCCTTCAAAACAAATATCAAATTGAATGATAGCTTATAATCAATGTAAAAAACATTGTGGTAGTCTAATGTTCATGTTTTGCCTTCCTTAGCCTTGTTTACTGCTTTTTTGAAACGCGTCTACCCAATAATTTTTATTACGCCCTTTTTTTTTTTAATCAAACCAATGTAATTATCAGTAAGTACTTTTGGAAAATCCGTACATAGTTTTAAAGGCAATATTTGCATTACGTTTCTATATGAAGGGGAAAAAAGAACAAACATATTATAAAACACAACATTTTCCATATTTTTTCTATAGCTTTCGCAAAAGCTCAGATGGATTACACAAGGATGCTAAGATTAGCACATCATCAATAAAGATCTGTACGACAAACTACCAAAACCTCAGAGAAAATCAGACAAAGAAGGGTCTCCTTTGCCGGCCACTGTTCCTGAAATGTGGATGAACGGGTATCTTATCCTGTGCACTGGAATCCGAAACATGGGAAGAGGAGACCTGTGAGGCCCAACCTGACCTACACAGACGTGTTGAAGCAAGACACCGGACTTCATCGGACTTCAAACATTGGACTTAAAGACGGCCACGAAGGACAGGAAGCTATGGAGATCCATCACAGAGGACACAACTCGACATAAGTCAAGAAAGTTAAGTTCGCAAAATGTGTTCCTCTTCAGGTATTCAAACAACAAGATATTTAATCCCAAATCTAAATGTTCCGGTTAATGCATACCTGGAAGTTTAATCGAACCTTTTTTTATCAACTGTCAAATCGATGAATAAATTCATCTTGTCGTCTACAGCTGCGTGCCTTTGATATCGCTCGCATTAAAAGGGTTTATTAGTTGTAAAACAAGCAATACACAGTCGCTGTCACAATGTTGCACCGGTGACTCCCTAAGTTCATGTCAGATCGGATTTTTGTCTCTTCCCATCTTTCTACGTTTTTACGTCTTTTCCAAACTATTATTTCGCCGCGGGGTTAGACCATGGAAATTGTGCGCGTTTGACCTCGCAACCTACTTTCTTACAGCACACACTGTACGGTGAATCGAGTGTTTTATTATCATACGAATCATGAAGAAATGTAACTGTTGATATCATAAGTAATAAGGGTAAAACTGTCTAGATAATATGGTGTCTATGTCGGATTTGATCATACAAGTGAAATATTTTGAAGAAATTATGATTGTCAAACTTACTTATACATGTTATAGTTGCTTTCAATTTGAACAAAATAGTCATTGGGACAAAATTACTTTGGACAAAGTGGCCGTAAACGAAATAGAAATCAATGAAATTGCTGAGACTGCGCAATATTCCCAGGTTTGATGATGTAAACTTGAATAGAATGGAAGAGGACGACGTGTATTGGATACAATGACTTTGGAATTGGACAAAATGCACGATGTGACTAATTTTGGATAAATCGGCTAGGACGTTCAGTCAGACGGACCCTGTATTTCATTACACCGGTTACCAAGCCGTGTGGCACTTTATACTCATGCTCGTCATAAAAAACGGCGTAAAAGGGTATGAGATTGACCCAGCAGCGGCATTAGTGTTTTTGAAAAAGGTGTGGTTTCAACAAAATTGTAAATTAAAGCCACCGCCGCTATTAAAGGGACACTTTTCTTTAGCGTTGTTAATCGGAATCCAATGTTGTGCTGTAAATATTTTGCATAGGAATGTCTGAAATCGAGAAAAATAAATATTGACTTTATGTAAATGAACAAAAAAAAAACAAAACGGCGTCAGTATTTTTTTCAAAAAAGGTTAGTTTCAGCAATTTTTTTTCCAATCTTGTGCTGCAAATATTTTCCAAAGCAATGTCTGAAATCAAGAAAAATAAGTATTGACAAAAAAACTTCAATTGTATAATTTTTGATCCCTGATTTGTAAGGAAAAGGTTATAACAAAAACTTACGCTGTCACATAATGTGCTACAATTCGTCGCCATTTAGCATGTTTAGGGTTACAATTTGCTGTCAATAATTATGCCGTTTAGGGTCCAACATTAAGGTGCTCTGATGAGCATGATGCGAGCAATACCTCGACCAATAGCGAGTACTGTTTTCCTAAAATACAAGTCACAAATTACGGTAATCCTGACGGTTATTACAGATACAGGCCAACTCATGACCCTGGTCTCAACGCAACTCGGTGTATCCATTTGAAAAGAACACATTACGCTTGTCGGGATAACATTTCTTTTATCTCAATTATTCAAGAAACACATTAATTTCGCTTTATTCGTAAGATTTTATCGCCAATCAAATACTCACAAACTGTGTGCTGGCGAGGATAACAATTTCACATGTGTTACGTGATTTGCTTGTTTTATTTCCCCAAAGGGAAAAGGGTGAAAAGTCAGAAGTTTTTTCACATATCGTCACACTACTAAAATTATTGGATAAGTTGCTTTTTGACAAAATTGAGCTTCATGAAGATCTGAGAATTGTGGTTCAGTACGAAGTTTGTCAATTATATTTATCATAAATGGATTGAAATACTTTGAAATACACCATGATTAGAACATTCATGCTTTGGTGCAGAGAGACAATAACCAGTAAAACGTAGTAGACAATATATTTAACACGCATCCTTTACACGCCATGCTTTTCATTTATGGATGGTCTGGTGTCGCTTTATTAAGTTTAAGTTTAAAACAACCATTGGATATACAGATCGTTTCAAAAATATCTCAATAAATGAAAAACGTCAAATGGTCAAAACAGATAACAAAAGCAGTGAAGATACCGATCCTCTTTATCTGTTCTGATGTTATCGGGTATCTTGATTAAGTGAGCGTCTTGAGATTCGATTATTAACAAGGTTATGGCATGAACTCACATAGCAACTGAGACGTTTAACAATTTGACTAGACACAAAAGATTTCAATAAGAGGTTGTAACGATATTGATGGTAAATTGCACTCCGGATTGCTTTGCATAAAGTGGGTTAAACATTGCCTAAGTGCAAGATGATTGATACAGTGATACATTTGGAACTGATTTGTTTAGGGCTGTTTCGGATGAAAATAAATATCAGCAGTGATGGAATTCAGACAAAGTTAGTACGAAATACAATTCACTGACATTGTGACTCGTTTTGACCGTCGGTCAATACTTTTTGTTCCGTTCTGTCTACACTACCCTGATCTGCCGCACAAGTTAGTAAAAACGCGATGTTACGTCTATTAAATCTCTACCGATACTATGGGCACATAACCGGTCGCCGACCGGTGTCTGGTAATCGGAAGGATAATGCCATGCCGCAACATTGGTATGACAACGGTGAATGCTTGCGTTGCCCGGTCGGTCGCTGGTGATTAGTAAGTGCACCCTTTTGCAGCGGCGCGGCGGCCCACATATTTCAAAGAGAAACTATGGCTTTCAATTAATAATTTATTATAAATTAAAATCTCACTCAGATTGCCCACGATAAACCATCAAGCTCTCTGGAATGAAACCTTTTTAAATTTCCCCTCCCCTGCACTTTATACCAATATTTACAAGACAAAGCAGGTGACTTGAATGTCCTCTGGTGTCAATTTTGTCATCCCACTTCGCTCTCTATCTCTGCTTTATTTCCGAGATAGTTGTGTGTGATTTTTAACCTAATTTTTCAATATAGAATAATGAAATAATGGAGGATATGTGAAGGTAAATTTAGAGGGGTTTCCTCTTGGCTAGCAGTCATGATGAGAAACCTTGTGGCTTTTTACACTGTGCTTTTTTTCATTGAAAAGTCGCCAAAGTTGTGCTGTTTAAATGACCCACATATCAAACTGCCTTCAAAACAAATATCAAATCGAAAGATAGTATAAACAATTTATCTTAAAGTACATGTAATTCTGTAAAAAAACATTGTGGTAGTCTAATGTTCATGTTTTGCCTTCCTTAGCCTTGTTTACTGCATTTTTGAAACGCATCTACCCAATAATTTTTATTACGCCCTTTTTTTTAATCAAACCAATGTAATTATCAGTAAGTACTTTTGGATCAAAATATCACGATTTTTTTGCGAAAATCTCTACATAGTTTTAAAGGCAATATTTGCATTACGTTTCTATATGAAGGGGAAAAAAGAACAAACAAATTATAAAACACATAATTTTCAATTTTTTCTATAGCTTTCGCAAAAGCTCCGATGGATTATACAAGGATTCTAAGAACCACACATCATCAATAAAGATCTGTACGACAAACTACCAAAACCTCTGAAAAAATCAGACAAAGAAGGGTCTCCTTTGCCGGCCACTGTTCCTGGAGTGTGGATGAACGGGTATCTTATCCTGTGCACTGGAATCCGAAACATGGGAGAGGAGACCTGGGAGGCCCAACCTGACCTACACAGACGTGTTGAAGCAAGACACCGGACTTCATTGGACTTTAGGCATTGGACTTACAGACGGTCACGAAGGACAGGAAGCTATGGAGATCCATCACAGAGGACACAACTCGACATAAGTCAAGAAAGTTAAGTTCGAAAAATGTGTTCCTCTTCAGGTATTCAAACAACAAGATATTTAATCCCAAATCTAAATGTTCCATTTAATGCATACCTTGAAGTTTAATCGAACCTTTTTTTATCAACTGTCAAATCCATGAATAAACTCGTTTTGTCGTCTACAGCATTTGATATCGCTCGCATTAAAAGGGTTTATTACTTAGCTGTAAAACAAACAATACACAGTCGCTGTCACAATGTTGTACCGGTGACTCCCTAAGTTCATGTCAGATCGGATTTTTGTCTCTCCCCATCTTTCTACGTTTTTACGTCTTCTCCAAACTATTATTTCGCCGCGGGGTTGGTGCATGGAAGTCGTGCGCGCTTGACCTCGCAACCTACTTTCGTACAGCACACACTGTACGTGGAATCGAGTGTTTTATTATATGAATCATGAAGAAAAGTAACTGTTGATATCATGAGTAAGAGTAAAACTGTCATGATAATACGGTGTCTGTATCGGGCTTAATAAAATATATGAGGTAGTTTGGAACAATTATTGTTTTGATACAAGAGACTTGTAGAGATTTTGGTACCAAACTGTTACAATTACGTATTTAAAAAAACGGTTTTTAACGTTAATTACGTCAAACGAAAAGAGCCCACTTTTATACTGAGAAAAAAAATATGTGACTCATATGCTTGATAGGGAATAAATGTTTAAAGACAGAAGGATCATTAATGAATATTTTAATGGCCTAAGCAGCGAAACAGGTTTTATAATGTTCATAAAAAGATATTTGATTAAGGTATTGTCCTAATAATTTATA
>JXSR01S010855.1:0-21553 GCA_000969725.1 Ophiothrix spiculata
GAAAATGTGAATTTCCCAATACTTTTGTACAGTGAAGATCCAAGCATTTTTGCCTGAATTCAGGCAAAAACCTGAAGATAATCATGCCTGTTAAAGGTTACAAAAAATGCAATAAAAGTTTTAACCAGACCTCTAATAAACTCCCCCGGGAACAAAACCCCCAAAAAACGCCAAATTCTGATTTAGATCTGGTTTGCCCGAACTAGATCTGGTTTGCAAACCAGATCTGGTTCGTTGCCCGGACTGATGATGAAGAAGAACAACCAATTTCTTACATGTGTTTTCAATTCTTTAACGGCAAACTTCAAAACTCAAAGCGATGGTTGACTGCCCGGAACCGCCGGTTCTGGCTGGTTGCTATATTGTTTAGAACAATGGCGGTCAGCTTCCGGTTGAGTTTTGAAGGGGTCCCTAATTGGATGAACTGGATGGCTGTTCTGTAATATTTTGGAAATCTATCCATATCAAATTCTATTTTATTCAGCTGATCACATGTGTATTGGAAGCTTTATTGTTCTTTAGTTGAAGTTGAAAGTACTTCAAGGTTAATAATTAATTTGAAAAAATTACAGATTCAGAAATCTCTAGAAATATATTTAAAACCTGATGTTGTGCAAGAATTTTAAGATAACAGAGGTGCCAGTATGTATCACTGAAAAAACCTGAAACTTTCAAACAATCCTAAAAATACATATAAATTTTGGCAAACAAGCTGAAAAAAGGGCTGAAAATATATAAAAACGTGTAAATTTGGAGTAAAAAAACACTGAAATCAGGTTAAAAAACCTGAAATCAGGTTAAAACAGGAAAACTGGCATTTCTGAAAGTAATAATAGTTCAAATCAGCAAAATCACAAAGACTTTTATCAAAATTTAATGCGCAGCAGTAATTAATTCGCTTTGCACCAATGAGGTCCTATATTGGATTCCCCGGCCCGTTGCTTTATGTGCATTTGGTTTTCAGTCTATGCTTGCTTTCGCAGATTTTTCTCTGGGTACTCCGGTCTTCCTCAATCCTACATTCAAAAACTGAATTTAAAAATATATTTGCAGACTAAGCTTTCTTAATAGCTTTCTTGGTTCCATCTAGTACCAAGTTGAGTTCCCTTGGCAAAAGCCTAACCAAGTAGTTTTAACTTGCATGTTAAAACTATTGACTCTCGAGCGATGCACATACAATGGCAGTGACTTGAAATCACTTTTAATCACGAGCGAGACACTTTCTAATTGCATTAAATCGAGGCTCATTAGCAGGTAAATAGTCATTACTAACTGCACATGTGTGAACATGTCCTTAAACCAATTCCTTACCATCTGGTTTCTTTTCTCTCATACAGACAATGCTGCAGTAATCTAACCATAGGTGTAAACCCAGTGCCGGCAGCAAGCATTATAAGATGGCTGCATCTGGACAGTCTTGATACATCAAAGCTGCCTTCATGGTCACTAATGGAAACACTGTCACCTGAAATAGAGCAAATTGGGGATCTGGGTCAGTATAAGGATACCAGGACAGTCAGAGGCTCTGTCACCTCAAATAGAGCAAATTGGGGATCTGGATCAGTAAGGATATCAGGACAGTCAGAGGCACTGTCACCTGAAATAGAGCAAATTGGGTCTGGATCGGTAAGGATAAAAATGGCCTTAAATAGTAGTAATCAAGTATTACTTATTTCCAGTGTAGGGCAGTTTTTATTCTAAAGTAGCAATGTGATTACTTTTTATTGTCCAACTAACATCTACTGACGCTGAGTTTTTGACAAATATTTCGGAACATTTTGAGACACAAGCTAGGTGTTATCATGTAGCATGGCATATTTTCCAAGACGTCACACTCTGGCTTCTTGGTTAATCCGATCTCATGCTATATTGCTGTATGGTTCTATTTAAACATGCACACATTAGCCTCTGAATGCATGCTCTGATTAGCACCACAAATATACAGTATTTTCATTTATTAAGTTTCCCTGCGTACTGCATCGTTTAATTAGAGCGTAACGCACGCGAACGTCGGCGCTTCACAAGCGCTGGAATTAGACCAATCACACGCTGTAAATATGTGCGACTTTCACGCAAACCATTGTAGCAATAAGCGTCATTCTCCAAAAACCCTGTGAACAGAGAAACTTAATTATTAAAAATACTGTAGACTATTATTCTCACAGGGAATACACAAATACGACCATTTGATATTAAACTGATTCAATCGTACAAAAAATATGGTTTCATCACAACGTTCTTTAGCAAGACCCAAATTGGTACTCGTCACTGTGCATAAGGCCATAGGTTGTCCAACCTTGGTCTGTATATCGGAACACTATAAATATAATTTCTAAGAACGATGTGCCAAAATGGACAAAAGGCATACCTGCTTGTTTTCAATACATGCATGCATACATACGACTTAACCCTTTGAACCTTGGCCATTCCACATGTATCTGTACCACTAACCCGGGCCAACTCGAAAGATGAAAAACCCAAATTACCCCTTAAACTTTCTCTTTGATTTTGATTTCCTTTGCTTTACTTTTTTCATTTTACAGTAGTCAGAATAGTTCCAATAACTAGCATTCATAAAAAGTACTATTTATGTCCGTCAACCTATTCGACATTTACGTTGTAGTCTATGGGCAAAGCAACATTTGGTAAAAATGTTGATCAAATTTACAAAAATATAAGGAATTTTTCACCTCTGTCAAGTAAATAAGAGCAAAATAGTCCATCAATCATTGGGGAAGCGGGTTAGTGTAGCGGTATTTCCCTCGCTTTGCACCAATGAGGTCCCGGGTTCGAGTCCCGCGCCCGGCGCTTTATGTGCATTTGGTTTTCAGTCCATGCTCGCTTCCGCAGGTTTTTCTTCGGGTCCTCCGGTTTTCCTCCTGTACTAAAACTGAATATTAAAAAAAAAAAGATCTAGGACCCCAATGGAAATAAGCTTCATTAGAGGCTTTCTTGGGTTATCCTTGGCTTCCAGCCTAAAGAATTCTTTCTTTCTTTCTTTCTTTCAAAGCTTCATTGATGTCTTCTAATATAGATAAGACCATTGAAAATTGTAACTACCTATGCCTGTTGACAGACAAATCAAGTTTCTGACACGTGACCTACAAGCCAGTAAACCGGCTCATCGGGTACGTATACGGTACATGTACAGGTGAGACGGTATACCGGCTCGTCTGGTTCAAAGGGTTATAACCCTTTCCAGTCTCACACTTTTTCCACCCAGGCTGAAGGCATTTCAGATTTTCAGCAGAAGTGGGAAGGATTTCACCTTTATTTTCTAGATATTTTTAAATATATCAATAGTATCTGTTTTTGTAATCTGTATGAACTGTACACATTGCCTGGGATAGTGTTTTTAAAGGTAAGAGGCAGTGAGGATAGTTATACTTCAGTTTTTTTAGGGCGTCTGGGGGACTTCCTACGCCTGTGTTGGCAGTAATTTAGGGTGTCCCTCAGACGCCCTACGTCAGGAAAAGGTTAACATAACATAAGTTCTATTCATACCGAGTGAGTCAAAAAAACTGCAATAGTTAAATAAAAGCCATATTTTAAGAACAAAAGATGCCATGAACATAAAATGTATATATCTAAATAGATCACAGATTTACCTTTAAAATGGTGAAAGAATGAGGAAAATTGATAAAGGCATTATGGAGATACACTTATTTGAATAGGAAGGCATAAAAACAGTTCTGTCCAAGTATTGTGCATATGTTTTATTCAATACGTAGGACACAATTATGACATACTCTTTTCTCTTTGGTTTGGGTACGTTGAAAAGGGCCGTTTGAGCTTGGTGGTCCTGAATATTCAATATTCAGTTGAACGTGGACTGGGACACATGTGGCAGAGGTTTTCTTTGCGAGCTCACTTCGAGATCCCTTGCCTGACGAACTCATCGATGTTTCTCCAGCTTCTTGCCGTTCGCGGTCTTCAAGATCTCTCTTTATTTAGTTTATGGACTGTTCTTGTTCTTTTGAATTTCACCTGAATTCATAGATGGTGGATGCACATGTTACACCCGATTGGGAGAATGCACCCCGGAATCTCTGTTCACTTTTGCATGAGATTTGGTGGAAAATTAAACCCCAGCATTAAGAGCACGTTGCTCGTTTGTGAACTGATCTTGAGGCATTTTAAACAGTGACTGATTGATAAGCTCTCCCTTCTAAGAAAGTACCCCAAACGTGTCATTTTACACGTGGAAAGACCGCCTAAATTTATCTTTTATATGTAAGTTAATAGATTAAGAGGAGATTTTCACTGGAGCAAGGTAATCGGTTGGTGTTATTATTCAAGAGGTGCATGCACGAAATTCAATTCAATATTGGTACTTACTCGTTATGAACTGTCGTTTGACGAGGCATGCTCATTTGGACAGTACTGTTTTCATACCATAATATTCAAATAAGGATATCTTCGCAATGCCTTTATCAATTTGCACCATTCTTTCACCCTTTGAAAGCTTTATTCATGATCTATTTAGAAATTAATATTATTTGTTCGAAATTACTTTTGTTCTTACAATATGGCTTCCATCTAATTATTGCAGTTTTTTTGACTCGCGTGGTATACTCTGCATGAAGTACGCATTGAAATTGTCAATCTAATTGGACAGTTGATTATTTATACGCTTTCATTAATTTCGTCTAGTTGCACGCTGGGTATCGTGTAGTGCGTTGTACAATTCCAGGTACGTGTACATGTAAAATGCTCTCGCTTGTACGGCAAGCTTCATTTTAAAAGAAGGGTAACCTAAATTGCAATGATTAACATGGGACGATGGATGGTTGTATTTTTAATGTTTTATTGAAAAAGCAAACACATTTTAAAAATAATAATGCCGTTTAATTTCTTTGAAATTTTATTCTAATCATTGTCGTGTATGAATAAGATTAATAACTGCTCTTTACTTGGCGCTCGTGAAATTGTAAAACAATAATGCACCTTGTGCTGAAGTTGAAGTTGTCCAACTCACTCGGCGTGCAGACAACTCCAACTTCAGCACGCGGTGCATTATTGTTGTACAATTTCACTCGCGTCAAGTAATACGCAGTTATTAATCTATAAATGTATCATCACCATACACCTCAATATATCCCATGCCAGTATAAAAATAATACAGAGTCTAAAATATTCTCTGTAAATCTACAAAGCAAACTCAAACAATAAAAAGCTGTGCTAAGGCGCTGGAGCGCAATTAGGCCACAACTTTGTGCGGCCAGGCCGCAACCTGCACAGCCTTGATTTTCCAAGATTGCGACCGTAGGCTTGTTTTTTCACCTCAAGATTATTGTAAAGTATTCATTAAATGTTTAGAAATTATTAAGAGGTGCATAATCAAGCCTAAGGTCGCCATCTTGGAAAACCAAGGCTGTGGCCAGGTTGCGGCCGGCCGCACAAAGTTGTGGCCTAATTGTGCTCCAGCGCCTAAGGCCAAAAAAACAAAATTGTTGTGTTGCCCTCAGCGACCAACACTATTCAGAAATTTTTTTAAAAAATAGGGTCGGGAAAGCACCCAATTTTGCTCAGATTGGGTGTTTTTTGAGAAAATATTTTGAAAATAGTGGAAAATGCACCCAAATTTCATAATTTAGGTGCTTTTTAAAAAAATTATTAAAAAAAAAAATATTTTCCGACCGACCGACTAATTTTTTCAGAAATTCCACTTGAGGGCAACACAACAATTTTTTTTCTTGGCCTAATGTAAAGTACATCTTACCTTCTCTCAGATGACTTATTTGTTGAGTAAGTGCCCCATCAGAGTATATCTTGATCATGAGGTGTATATGTGTATGATCTACATCAGGTGTGTCTATTAATGACGGCAACACTGCTGTGTACGGACGGGTCTCATCTTCACCTGAAACAAGACAGAAATGTAAGAATGATGAGATGCAATACTTAAAGGGCTGGGCATTGGACAAGTTGCCCAGTCAACTTCACTATGGTTTTGAAACTAAAGCATGGGTTTAATCTACAAACAATTTCAATTGGAATTTCATGCAAAGAATTTCGTAACTTTGTTTGGTGTAAAAAACAGTCAGTTTTGGTTTCCGAAACACCAAAGATTCTCACTTTCAACACGGTAAAATCCTCTATGTTGACTACTTATAATCTTTGTTGCTGAATATTAATAATGCTACGTCATCAAATTGACTCATGTAATACAATTTACGCAATGCATTTCGAGTAGACTTCGAAAATGACGTACAAAATCTTTATTTAAATTACTTTCATTGACTTGAACATAACAGTTTCGTAGTTTGCCAGCTAATACGCCCAATATAAGTGTAAATCATGATTCTTTCATAATGTCTTGTAAGAAATTGGGCGACTTGTTGGGCGCAATTTGAGTTTTTATATAATTGGCAACAGCATCGTAAGGATTGCTGCGATATAAATGGAAACGGAAGAAAACACAAACATTTTGCCTTGGATTGCGAGTTGTTTTTCACGGTTTTGGAAAAAAATAAGGTGAAATAAAAATTGTTTTTTGGATTTTTAGGGAAACTAACGCGCACAATAAAACTAACGCACGCGGGAGCTTTGAGACAAAATTTTGTTCAATATGCCCCTTTAAATCGGGTCAACTGGGAATGTTCTTTGTCAGACTATCATTGCAAATAGATGCACCAATGTTATAATTTCTTCGAAAGGAAATGTTGTAAAACAACACCGCGCTGTAGTGTAGTAGATAGCGACATTGCCTTGCACAATTTGGGCCCGGGTTAGATTCCTGGTGAGGCTGCTTTACCAAAGTAAAAGCGTGGAGGCGTAACACACTATAAATCCTCAGTAGTATTTATTTATTTATTTCCTGCTTAGCTGTATGGCACGCCACTGGCACAGGACCCAAGAACATTGGCGCAACAGGTTTCTGAAATGTGTAAATTTAAAGAAATTCATGTCCTAGCTTTATTTGGCAAATTTTCAGTCTCTGTTCATTTTTTAGTAAGAATCTCTTCAACTTTGTTTAAAAATTGCTTGAATTGGCCCAATATCTCAGAATGGGACATGGCTGATGATTATCGAGTTTTGTTTACCAATTACGATGTCATCGGGAAGTAAATGATGATCAAGAAGTTTGCCCATTAAGCAGTAAGCTTATCTTGGACCAAGCTGTAATTCAGGTTTCAATCATGATTTCAATCGTCTCGGATTTTCGATATGAAACTTAGTTCACTTTCTTCGTAACTTTTGAAGCCAGCCACAACTCCCAACAATTCCAGTAAAAAAATATATTGACAAATAGAGATAAATAAAAATATCAGATTTCCGTGCTGGGAGAGACTGTTGATGTAAACGAACAAACAAAATAATAATAAAAAGGCTTACCATTGCATTTCATTCTGATGTACACATGATAGCCAACTGGGATGTTCATTGACGTAGTGATGGGAAGCTGGAATGTATACAGACGAGTATCATGGGTAATCGATGACGACGAGATAAGCTTACATGATCGGAATCTGGGTTCTGTAAAATTAAAACCAGTATTCAAATTATTTAAGTAGGCAGAAATAAATAATAAACAAGACTTTCAAATAACAGCAGGACTTTTTTTTTCATATGTACCAACATAAGAGAGTCATAATTAAGGAGATCAAGCAGTTGCCATCTCCCACAATGTTTACAGGGATTCCAAAAATGGAATACACTGATTTGGGCATTCTAGCAGGTGCAAGAATTAGGCCAAAAAAAAAGTTGTTTGGTTGTCCTCGACTGCCCGCCCCTATTTTTTGATACTGGGGAAAAACATTTTTACTGTACAAAAGTATACCATGCCTAATTTTCAGATTTCCAAATCGAGAAATTTGATTTTTTGAAAATATTTTTTTTCAATTCCATCAGTAGGCATTGAAGTTTGGTGGATACCGGACGCAGGCCACCACAGCTAAAAACAAGTAAGTCGTGAGACATTGGTTAAACATTTTGTCATATTATAATATTTTTTAAGTTGTAGATTTCATTTTGTTTCCACTTAAATACTGTTTTCAAACTTGTATTAAGAGATTTTTCTGTACAGTAGACTTATTTGCATCTTTATAGAGTCCATAATTTGGTGTAACTTTGACTTATATTTGAAAAAAATCTTAAAAAAAAAAAAAAAAAAACTCCCGCCCGCACTTGCTAAAAAAAATTGTGGAGGACAACCAAACAATTTATTTTTTTTTGGCCTTAAAAACTTGGCCTTACAAATTGTAAGACTTAAATGAAAAAAGAACATTTTTAGAAATAGCAGTACTCCTAGCTTTGCATCTGAAAAACTCAAAAATAGGATTAACTCCTATTAAACAGGAGTAGCTGGCAAATATGTTCTTATACTAAACCACTTGAAGAGATTGCCCATCATTCTGATTCTGAAATTTCACTTTTTCCCACACTTGACAATTTTTTGGTGCTATATCAATAAGTTTCAGACACGAACTGACAATTTGAATGCAGCCAACACGCATCCACAAGCTGTGACAAGCACAGGACATCGGGAAGTACACAATGTTGCTTCCAATCAGTAATAACAGTACTGCGACATCGTGTGCATGGAAAGCATTGCGTATTTGCGTAAAATTGCACACGCAATACTGTGACGAAAGGCTCTGAATTTTCATATCCGAAAATTAGTTGAAACCTATAAATACTGTGATTGTTTTATAAAAAACAAAGAAATGTTGAAATCAGAGACAAAATTGTCCATCTCTGAATTTAGGGTTACCGGATACTCAAAATTTTAGTTGGCAGCTGAATGACACTGTTGATTTAATTCAGGTTTACACTGCATGGGTCAAAAACAATCCATTAAAAATGAATATCTATACGAGGTGAAAAACTAAAAAAAAAAAAAAAAAAAAATATTTATCCCTCTCTCATATAGTGGTTAGTGTCATAAAAAACGGGTTCTACTAATCAAACTAGGGCATTTATAAAGAGAGCTGTAGGAGCTAGTGAAGTTGATTTTTTTCTCCAAGACTGTTGCAATAGATCCAATACTGCAATATGATTTCAAAAATGAAGATGTGCTTCTTACCTCTGTCTTTGTTCAATACTACCGAGTTGTTATCTTCCAGCGGTCTTCCCAATGAAGGCCATTTATTCTTTGGTTCTGTCTTCGCTAAACCTAGTAGAATTCTATTGATTGCACCTGTACGTACCCTCACTGAAATAAATACGCATATTGCTGATTATAAGTATACAAATACTATACGGTGTTCAAGAATTGATGTACCCCCCTCATTGAAAACGTATATCTTGCTTTGTAAATTAAGGGAAAATAATTATTTTTGTAATTAAAAGTTAACCCTGTCACTTTGTTAAGATTTTAGAAAAGTCTTGCACACATGTTGCCCAGAAAAAGCATGACAGGTGCCCCTGACGTTACTTAAGGAAGCATGAGGTCCTAAAACCGTTTTTCAACCCTTGTCTTGGATTTTCAAGCGATGCTTGAGGGGATGGGATGGTCTTGATGGCATACACAGCTTCCTATTGAATATCTAATATTTCTCTATATCATTAAGAAAAGTACAATCAAGAACTAGGCAAGTCTTCCTGATCATTTAAGTTTAGAAAATTATGCCCACACAGATCTTTTGTGGTATAGACATGGAAAAGTTTGGCTCGATACTAAGGATGATCTCGGGAACTTCCGGTATAATCGATTTTCACCAATTTACAGAAAATGTCATAAGTCAGGAATAAATTGGTCGATTTGAAATAACTAAACTGTTATTAAAAGCTTGTAATGTTAACAAGACAGATATGTATACGTTTGAGCTGTATCACTATTGATGTCTTCACTAATGTTATAATATCAGCTAGGGTAGGGGTACATCAATTTGAACACCGTATACATGGTCAGAGGTAAATTGAAGCAGTGCAATCAATCTTTCCCAAGGAACTTTATGTCACTATTATCCTAAGGCCGCAGGCTACAGGGATAATAGTCTCATAGCCAGTACCGAGGGATGGATAGATAGATGCATTGCTTCACCGATATAACCATGTAGTATTTGCTTTATTATACCTCACTGTGACTCTGTGGATGAGGTTGTAGGGAAAGTAGCAAAAACTACTACACAGGATAGTCTCCTACAGGCCAATGAATGAACATGATAAATCGTAAATATATTTATGAAGTATAATAAAAGGAAAATATCATATTATTTCTATTAAATGCCCACTCCACTGGGCCCTGCATATAACAGTGCAGTTAAGGACCAATCTTTAAAACACAAATGAGGTGTTGTGATTTAGGCAGAGTAACGTTAAGTTAGAAGGGACATTTTCTGACAATTGACAAATTATAAAGTCCTAGAGATAACCATTTGGAAGTGCTTATTCAAAGACTATTGCTGTCCTGTCTATACAATGAAAGATACATTTATGATCTGAATCTTATTTTTGTTTAAAAATTTGTAGGGCGTGCCTTAAAAGGAGTGTGTGCATGTAATAAATTATATGGTAAATTAAACTCCCTATATGCTTTCGCAGATACTTTCAACTTTAAAAATATCACAAACAGTTATTTATACATTAGTAACAATGTATGTGCAAACTATATAGAGGAAATAGAATAGAACTCTATATTCAATTGTTGGCACCTTTTTTATCATACAATATATGGCCACTGTTGTTGGCAAAAAAAGTTGTCTAGGCACATGTTTTTGTTCCCGTCCCATGTTTTTTCAGCAAAATTTGAGGTCAGAATTTTATTATTTATCATTTTGGAAACTTTCATTATTGTCAAAATATCTTAGTATGACATTAAAATATGGCTGCCTTTGCACTTTCTTGCATTCAAATAAAGAACTTACATTTTGACCACATATGCAATTTCTAGCAAGATCAATTAGCTCAAAAAGTGTTGGAATAACATACCTTGATATACATTGGAAACATCTTCACAAAGCTCTGAAATTCAAACAATCATATAATAATCACATATAAAGCCTTTTCTTGAATTCAAAATTTAAATCTTTATCACCCGGTCATGATTATTTATCATACTTTTTCTATAATTATTAGCCATGAATTGTGGAGAAATTTTTCACATAATCTATGCAGTTTCAATTTAGTCGCTGGAGCACAATTAGGCCAGCCACAACTTTGTGCGGCTGGCCGCAACCTGACCACAGCCTTGATTTCCCAAGATGGCGACTGTAGGCTTGATAATACACCTCTAAACATAAAAACTTGTATTGAATATTATACAATAATCTTGAGGCGATTAGTCAAGCAATCTTGGAAAAAAAATAAGGCTGTGGCCAGGTTGCAGCCGGCCGCAAAAAGTTGTGGCTTAATTGTGATCCAACGCCTATAACAGCTTTCTCTAACCACAACAATTGTGTGCTACTTCAGACACTTTATCTAAGCTCATCATAATGAACTTTATCACTCAGTAGAAAAAATACATGGTTTATAGTTTTTTCCGTATCTCATATAATTAGTTCTATGTGATAAGAAATCCTCCAAGTGATACAAAAAAGTTATATCACACAGCTCTTTCACCCGTCCAACTTGTACTGTTTTTGGAACATGTCTTACAAAGCGCATGCAGTTGTCAGGCATGCAAGACTTATGCAATGGCGATGGAAACGACGCGCATAGCTATCAAGCCTGGAAAACCAACAACTAAAATTAATTGAAATATTATCTTTAAAAATATAAATTTAAAGCAACTATTACCAAACATTTCCCCAGCATTTTCATGCTCTTTGCTATAGAAAGTTCATGATTACTGAGTGATAGATTGATTGGTTCCCCCACCTACCCATTCCTGTTTGATCCCATACAATAAAAATATTTATGGTTTAGGTTTGTATATCACTCGGCTTTCAACTTCATATGATACAAAACCGATCCATCAACATTTTCTCGTATTGTAAAAACAAGCAGGGATAAAGAAGCATCTTTAAATAGATATTAGATGTGCCTGAGAAACAAGGTTAGCAGCTAGCCTTCCTGGTTTTATCTTTCCCTGTGGTGGAATATACAGGGCATTCTCCTGGTACGGCTCATCCACAGCTTCATATGAAGTAAAAAAAGGTAAAGGGGACAGCCTGTATTTATGCAGGTCAAGAGTGCCCATCTCTCTTTCGAAGCGATTGGGCCAGACTCCACTATTTGTTATATTTGCAGTGAGGGGATCGCCACACCTCCTTCACTGCGAGTCTGTTACCTTCCCAGCACTGAAGAACACCGGTACCCATTTGACACCTGGGTGGACAGGAGCACATGAGGGTAAGTATCTTGCACAGCAGGACACTAAATACGCCGGCCACCGAATTCAAACCCAAAACGCTCAATGCTTGGTGATTTAAGAGTCGGGGACTAATACCGTTAGGCCAATAATACCGTAGGCCATGCATGTCCCTACATGTGAAGACAAATTTCAGAATGGATAAAACTTACCAAGGTGAATTGTATACACATAGTCATCCATAAACACTGTAACCCGCAAATTCTTGTCATTCTTGTCTATAATAACATTTTCTTTTGCCATAGCCTGTGGAAGAAGATACTGAATATTAATTGAGCTAAAGTCGTGTATTTCCATAAACAATGCACAGTCCAGTTTTTTTTATAACTGCAATGTTGACAAGTGTTTGACAGATCTACCCAAGATCTGAATAGACTAATTTTATATGTCCCATAATGCATCTTGAAAGTACCGCAAATATGGGCATTTCTGCACGAACGACCATTTTACTACGTTGTGCGCATGACGTCATTTGCGTAGAACGTAATAATATGGTCAACTGAGCGTTTATGGTTTACTTTCAAGATGCATTATGGGACATACGAAAGTCATCTATTGGGTGATTCCGATCTTAGTTAAAGTCAAATGGGCTGATTGCGATTCTCTAAGTGTATATCACAAGTTACAATAAATTGCAGACATTAGCGTAATATTGGTAAATCCATCAATCACTTACGTATCAAGTGGTTGTCATAGTTAATTCTAGGCAAAAATATATAGGGCCGTGTTCTCGAACAATGTTTAACGCTAATCAGTTTTTAAATTGCGATTTAAACAATGATTAAAATAAACGTAATTCTCAAAGTGTAACTAATTACAATCACCGTTTTAATTCTAACCACATGTCGTTAAACGCCTCAAAATGCGTTTAAAACTAAACTAGGTCAGAGGGTACTTTAAGGTGTGTTTAAATTTTATTTTCATCATGGGTCTGACAACTTCATAGGTTCTTTAAGCGTTACACTTTAAATAATATTTATGAATAATGATTGAAGATGATAATATGATGATCGACGACGACATGCTATTATGAAGAATAAATATTCAAAACGTGTGCTTACAATAAATAAATCGAATTATCATTATAAACATATGGTAAATACTGTGTTCTGGCTATTGCGTAGCGTATAGGCCTTTCTTCACGTATTCAATATGGTACACAGACATCACTTGACGAGCAGTGTATACTTGATGAAGCGAAGAATTCTTTGTTGACTAGGGACCTGCTACTAAATACAGATACTTATTATAGGTAACTTAGTGCATATCTTTACATGCACAATTCAGTGGATGATATTTATAGGTTTTAAATACCGTTGTTTACCAGAGGCGTCATCAGCTTTTAACTAAACACATTTTATGTCTAACCAACGTTTAGATAAACATCGTTCGAGAATACAGCCCATAATGTTTATAGTATTTTGATGTTCCATATTGGTTCTGGTAAGTCTACATGTAGTTGGTACTAAAAGATGCAATTAACTAGATTTGTTTGCACTTATCATAGGGTTTGTTGAATAAGCTTGTGAGATCGGAAAACCATAGATTTGTTCATAATTCTGATTCATATCCGATAAGCTTAAAAACGGTCCAATTCCGATCCATCCAATCCGCGATCAATTTAGTGTTGACATTGATTTCAATCACTATTGGAAGTACTGAATCATTGGGACAATCTCCAGGAGTGCAAATCCAGATGAATGCGCATCTCCAAAAGCCGCTTTGCCGTAGACTGTGGATCTGCTGTGCAGAACTCTGCGTACATGCGTACGTGTAAGCGGTCTACGGAGATGCGGATCTCAGATCTGGATCTTGGAGATGCACATGCATCTGGATCTGCAGTCCGTGTAGATTGCCCAACTGTTAATTGTTGGCTTGATATGAGTGTCATGAGAGGTCTCCAGTTTGAATCTGGGTGAAAACTCACCTATTTCCCCTACTTCCTTTTTAAGAGATACATACGCCAGAAAAGGAAAGAGTTAAGAAATCTGTAATGGTTAACTATAAATGTCAAATTGAGTTGACTTACATTGCACTTTGCATAGATTGTAATAGTAACCTCTGTGTCATTCTGATACCAATCATATCTGCAAGAAAAATAATACTTAAACTTAAACATATTGTAATAATACGAAAAAATTATAATGCTACAATTTTGAGCTTTCATATCAGTCTTTGCGGATTCTGGATTTTATGAGTTTTATGCAAATATATTTGTATTTACACCAGTGAGTAATTTTATCAGGATCATTCAAATAGTCTAAATTGCTAGAAGTGTTCCAAAAGTTTTGGTGATACTGACATACATGTATACATACATATATTAACATATATAGGAAAGCATGCATGTATTATTTATCAATTTTCTTGTAGCAAAACAATTTTTCAACAAAATACAATTGAAAATGCTTTTAGAAAGTCACATTCCTTCATTTTAGGCTGCTTTTACTCAATCCATTTTCTTATTGTATTGCTTTAACACGAATCACCGCTTGGAGTCACCTGCAGCTATAATACACATACAGGTTGTAACAGAAAAAATTACACGTTGTTATTTACGCTGAAAGAAAAAAGTTACATTATGTATCATATTGTTATTTACTTATATGGAAATTCAATTTCTTTAGCTACAAAATGCACTTTCTTTCATCCAAATTGATGATCTACCAGCAGAGACATGGCAATTATACTGACTCTACCTTAAAACCATCTGGGCCAGTCCATCAAATTCATTTACCAGTTATAAGCACAATAATGGCACATAATGCTCAAAATCAGCCACACGATATTCAACATCATAACGAGGTTGTTTTTGAGGTAATAAAGGAATAAAACTCTTAATTATGACCTTGCCCGTAAACTGCTGTATTCTTGATGTTGGACTGGACTGTAGAATATTTTAAAGAGATATCTTATATGATGAGACATAATATCTGCTAAATGGCAGAGTCAGTACGCAATCACTTTAATACTACCCAGAGGTCAATGAAAACACCATCATTTCTGAACTAAATGTCTTTAAAACTAAATTTTTATCAATAATTTAGCTAAGAAAATTAATTTTAATTTCCATATTACCCTCTGATTATTAAACCGAAAGTGTGTGAAAAAATGCAAAGGATTATTGAATTAAACACTTTGCTTTCCACTTTCCACCAATGAGTAATATTTTCACCAATTAAAACACAAGTTTTATAATAAAATTATACATGTTTAATTCTTATCATATGAAAAAAAATATAAAAAGTTATTTTAAATGAAGTGTACCTTTTGTAATTTTATCTCACTGTATGTTAATCTTCATCGAATCATAAAAAACTGTTTACGCTGAAATAATGGTGAAATCGGCCCAAGTGGCTTTCACCGGTCTTTACTTAAATTGATGTAACTTTTGACCCTGACCATTAAATGAGATCACTTAAGCTGCTTCAGGTAGCCAATTAAATAGCATTTCAAATAAGGGAAAGTTTGTGATTTCAATGTTTTTACTTTCCTCGTGATATCGCAAACACAAATGTATAATTTTTTTCTGTTACAACCTGTATATGCGCAATCAGCATTCAAAGATACACAATATCTTGTAATATAGCTCCGAAGGTGACCCTATGCAAGACCAAAAATGTGCTAACATGATTAAAATAAAAAAATACCCTATCTGAGAACATACATCCACCAGATCTGTTCAAATGGATATCCTATCCAGGACCATGAATGCCCTAATTGAGACCATATGCAAATGTGATGAAATAATAATTACAAAAAATGGAGTAAAAATGTGTTACTGCACCCTTTGAACAATTACAAGTAGTGTTAATACGTATTTGAAGCATTTTTATTGGCAATTTAGTCACCATAATCATCAATCCAAGGTTCCATTCTTTCTGAGTTTGATACCCTCTCAGAGACTGAAAAATTTAATACCCTATGTGAGATTTGCAGAGCATCAGGTCAATTTTGATACCCTATATTGCAAGTATCGAGACCTATCCAGGTCTCGCATTCTTTGGCACACAGGAGGTTACCCAGTCAGAATACCCACTTACCCCCCCCTCCGAGATAATACATGAGCATGAACTTCCATCGCTAAAAAATGAAGGCTAATTTGCGACACCTCCATGCCTTAACCCTAACCTTGAATTGAGAGGTGCTCCGTTTTCTAGCCTAAGTCCAACTACGTCACAGTAGAAAAAAGCATGTTTTGACCGGGATTCGAACCCATGACCTCTGACTTCCCAAGCGAGGCACACCACTAGCAGGCCACCACGGGGCTGCTGCCCGGGCAGCGATTTCGTCCCCATATGCAACCCGTGTCTATGACGTATATTTGGACTTAGGCGCATTTTGGTGGTTTTGGACAGTGAGCTTTAGTGAGTTCTGGTGGGGTTCGGGTTAGGGGATATAATATAAGTCTCCAATTGACTAACGATACAATTAGCTTTCAAATCAGCAACTTGGCAATTTCATTTATACACTACATGTAATATACCTACCTTGCTTTTGGTTTCAATATTGTGTGTGGTTCAGGAGGTGACAAATTTGGAGCACCTAGTGATGGTGGCGACTTCTTAGTGGCACCTGCAAAATAAGTCAATACATCTTGAAGTTAAATAGAACACGATCGATTATGTACATTTCATGACATTAATGGAGAAATAAAATTGTTCAAAAAAATTTAACACTTTTGACCAGATTTAGCCATTATCAGTGGATTTTGTTTCCTGTTTTTGATTTGCATTTACAGAAACAAATGTTTCCGATATAGGCCTATTTTAATTTCAAAAAAAATAATTTTCAATTTTAACCCATATAAAAGTATACATTTCTAGATGTGAATGAAGAAGATGATGGTTAGGTTAGATTTGGTCCAATATGTATGATTTTGGCCCATAGGTCAAAAAACCATTGTTCTTGATCCAATATATTTGTAAACAACCAAACTAAATTTTGCAAAAATAAAAATGGCAGCTCTTTTTAGAATCTAGAAACACATGTCTAGGAATTTGTTTCTCAAATTTTTCATATTTGGCTTACTTTTTGAAATATTGCCAAAAATAGACCCAATGGAAAAGATGATGAGAACTTCCTGATGCCCTGTGTGTCGTATGACTTGTGGAAATGAATGGCTCAGTCAGATTGTCACAAATTTGTCATAAATATATTTGAAACAATAATACAGCTAACATGACTACCGTACTGCCTTACCTGTGAGGTCTATTGTCTTTTTGAGTCGACCTATGTAACACTTCTCTAGCATTCCTTCCACATTGACCCACTGGTGAACCTGTGGTTGAAAAGGTGTTTTTTTAATAACAACTAATTACTGTATAAGTGGTTTATTTCACGCTACATTAATTTTCGCGCTCAATTCGCCTAGCACGAAAATACATGCGCGAAAATTGGTGTGTTATATACCGCCGCATGTTAAAAGAATAACGAGTGCGAAAATAAAAGCACGCGAAATATTTCAAAATAGCTCAAAATTAAGAGTTTGCGCGAAAATTACTGAGCGTGAAAATATTGGCTTTTACAGTACTGAAATTTAGTTACAAGGTGACTGGAAGACTTACGTTTATTACCGAGTGAGCTGATAACAGTGACAATGAGTAATTAAAGAGGAATAGAAATACATCCATACTCAAAATAATGTACACCCATCCATACATGTGTGGAAGCTGTAAGCTGCATGTAACCACATGAAGTTTTTCTTTTATTCTCCAATTCATAATTGCAATCAATAAACAAAACTTTTTTATGTTTCAATTTATATCAGAATCACAGTACATCAAACAAAATTGCCAGTTTGATTTAAGAAATGTGGAGCACTTTGAAATCTGAACAGATCAGTCTCGTGCATAAAGATTAGTTATGGGAAATTGAGTGCACTCTCTCTCGGAAATGTATGCCTTGGTTTAGGATGTACGTCAATTTATTATGGTAAATATAAAACGGACATTAAGTCCATATTAAACAAGAATGTGTTGCCTCATCCAAGAAAGACATTCTTTCACCAATACCTGTGCAATAAGTGCTGCCTGGGAACAAAGAGAATCAGGAATTGAAACTCAACTCACTGGTTGAAAAGTGCCCCGACCCCAGTGGGGTGATTTGCTACAATAATCAGCTGATTATTGTAGTAAATCCACTCTAAATGTAAATGATGTACCATACTACGTCACATAATAGCCCTTATTATGCACATAGCAGGGTTATGACTATTGTTATCTGCGAGTTAATCCAAAGTTGTTTTACGACATTCTGCAAAGTGATGTATATCTCTTTTACAGTCATTGTGTTGTCACTAACACTAATTGTACGGGTTGAATGGCGAGTATACAAATTCGAGTAATAGATCATTTCTCTCTGATCGTGAACTCTGCGTGACCTATTCGTGGTTGGTACACAAATTTGTCCATTGGCTCGGAATAGGAGTTTCACGGCCCTGGTGCTGCCTGCAGTGTGAACAAATAGGTGACCAGATAAAGAACTTGCTGTTAATATCTCTGGATGTTAGGGTTTAATCCACATGTAAGCAAACTACACTAGAGCTTGGAATGTATATGTAAATCCCTGGGATGTTCATCCGTACAATGTACATCCAACTCAATACATTCATGCCCCTCAAACACTTGCACGTTGATGAGCAGCTTGGTAGGATGCGTGGGTAAAATGCGTAAGCCAAACACATATGGGTCCACTACACTAAATAAACTGGCGCCGCTATCCAGTGTTTCTAGAAGGGCAATTTGTTTGGTGTATTTTTTGATCAAATCATTAACTTAGGTTTATTTAAAGTGTGTCTGATGCCATTTCTGATATCCAGAGTACTTTGGTGAACTTTTAAGGCTATTCCCAAAAAATGCATGAGATTTGGGAAATACAAAACGTGGCTCTCAATATTGGGGCGGTATTACCTTCAACGCACAGTATCTCGAAAAATTTGCCTTGATGGTATATATTTTTCTTCATTTTATGTTAAAAGAGATCATAATCAATTAAGAAAAGCCAGTGTTGAAGAAACCAGTTGCTTTATTAATGAGTTCTCAGGTGTTTTTTGGACGCCATTTTGTACAGTAAGTCAATGGGGAGCTATTTTGTGGTGTGTCGCCATATACACGCATTTGCATACACAGCGTGAATCCACATCTGGTTGACACATCATCATGAAGGTCTACACAATATCTACTCCTGGAATGTACATTGATGTACATGGATCTACATTCCAAACTCTTGTGTAGTTTGCCCTAACATCTTCCTGGTCAAAAATGTTACCTCATTAAACAGTTGAGTAGCATCAGCTCCTACACCCTTCATCAACTCTTCCTCACCCCCAGGGTGATACTCCATGTATGGCGTTACATTGTATACTTTCCCTGAAAAAAATATAGAAAACAATAGATATTTTTAATCATCAGCTTGGGTTATGCTATTTTCATTCAACAATAAATAAAAAGCATAGCAGATACTAGCATGAAATTTCACTTCAATGCAACCCCATGCTAAAAACTTGTATACAGCTGGTCCTAATATTAATGCAACGAGCATATAAAAAGTATTCAAACTGGTTGCCAAAAGGTTAAGTTATAGTAATATATGCTTTTCAAAAGTGAAGTATTTACTCTACAATATGCTTTTTGTCCCGTTTGTCTAATTATATTATCATAACGTTTGCTCACAACTGTGCTTTGATCTCTCAAAAGAAAAGTTCAAAGTTTGTTGCGTTTTTATTGGGATACCCTGTACACATGTATGGTATAAAAACTAGTGCTGAATATCGATAGGCTTTTTGAGTATTGATATGTCGACAGATAAATAACCGACATGTCGACAACATTATCAATAATCACACAGTTGCTTGAGTTACCAGTAACATCATCATCATCCTTCGACTTCCGTCGAGATCCATGACACACATCTTTTCCAATTATTTTTATCACACATTGCACTTCCAAGCTCATTGCAGTTCAAGCCAGTATCTCTACATATGGTGTCAGGGTATACGTTAATGGTCTACAGCCTCTGTTTGGACATGGCAGTCTCCAAAGAAGAAGGTCCGATATGATTTGGTCCTTGGCTCGAAAGCAGTGACCAGCAAACTGGGCTCTCCTTTGTGCCACGGTTGTAGAGATGGAGGGTAAATCACCATAAATCTGATGCTTAGTAACAAGTATAAGCTTAACAGTGAAAACTACATGCATCATGCACAGTACAAACACAGAAATGAACATTATGACAAAATTCGCAATTCAAATCACCTCAGTTGAAACATACTTTCCACAAAGCGGTCGCTATTTTATGCCATGGGCCGACAGTCAAAATCATTTACTTACTTACTATTTTTTTTGGCCTCGGCCTTGATGTCGTTTGGTATCGATACTACCATCTAATCTTGTGTATCAACATGTCGATCAATAATCGATACTTCCGACAATCGATACATCTGACAATCGATAACAGCACTTATTAAAGATACTGGATAGGTTATAAAATAGAATTGATCCAAAAAGGAAATCCTTTACTGAACAGTAAATGAATTAATTTCCTCTTAACTTAAAATCGATTTTTAGACAATCTATGGAAATCTGAGAATATTTTTAAGCATTTTCATGTTGAATGGGTCCTGTCCTACGAATTTTGCTATGAAATTTTGAATTCTATCTGCCAAAATATTTTAGAAATTTTTTCAAAAAACACAGAAAAAAATGGCAGATAGAATCAAAATTTCATTACTCAAATTTTAGAATAACAAATAATAAATGGCATTTATATGGCGCTCTTCAGAGAGCACAGTGCCTTACAGAACAACAAGATCAAATAGGTCCCATTCAATATGAAAATGCTTTAAACTATTCTCTGATTTTCATTGGTTGCTCCAAAAATTGATCGTTAAGAGTGAATGAATACAATAGTGAAGGAATTCCTTTCTTTACGGTAAATAAATTCAAATACGTAAATGAATAACAACCTTTCTCAAACTTATATATTAGCCAAACCTCGGGGTAACTGATATTAGTTTCCGGGTAACTACCTGAGTTCCACAGGTACCGAAAGTGACCTTATGTGAGACCAAAAATTACCAAAAATGGCTAAAATGATACCCTATTTGAGACCATAAATCTACCATATCTGTTCAAATAGATACCCTATTCGAGACCATACCTGTTCAAATTATTACCCTATCTGAGACTGAACGCAAATGTGCATAAATAGTTATTACAAGAAATCATAAGTAAAATGAAAGTGTACACCATTTGAACACAGAAGTGTTTCTAGGTATTTGAAGAACTTTTATCAGTAATT